>CAEFZX010000915.1:42487-247331 GCA_903066825.1 Alfaro cultratus | reverse complement strand
CGGGGGTGTTTGCGTCTCTCTTTTTGTTTGCTGCATTTCATTCGGGGGTGTTTTCTTTTTTGTTTGCTGCATTTTATTTGCTTTTTGTTTGCCGCATTTAATTTGTGCGCGTGTCTTTTTTTTGTTTGCATGTTTTCTCTTTTGCTGCGCATTTGCACCTGTCGGCCACCGTAGAAAAGTCATTTTTAATTTTTTTTTCCATTGGTGGTGAATATATTAGAAAAGAGATATTCAATTCAATAGAGAAAATCTTATTTATACTTCGTAGCAGTTTGTTACCAGCAAAAAAAACTATCATCTCTCAACACATAATTAATAAGTAATATTGTTCTTTTTAAAACATAAGCTCTTTTGAAAAACTGCTCATCTGCTTAGAAACAAGAAATTTACAGTAAATTTTGCAAAAGTAAACAGATATTTTCTTTGTGGCATTTGTTACCAGAAAACGCACTCATCTCTTAGCAACAGATTAACAACAAATATTGTTATTGTTCAAAAAACATAAGATTTCTTCTGCTCTTTTGAAGTTACTTAACAGGAATTGTGCAGTTGGTGAATTTTCCAGAAAAATTTTAATGCTTTTTGTTTTGTTTTTTTGCCAATGGTGGTATAAAATAGACATTCAACACAAAAGTAAAAATCTGATTTATACTTCATGGCAGTTCGTTACCAGAAACCCCCAACCACCCCCAAAAAAATGCTAATCTCTTGACACCAAATTAAAACCAAGTGATGTTATTGTTTATAAAGCATAAGCCCTTTTGAAATACTGCTTATCTGCTTAGACACAAGAAATTTACAGTTGGTAAATTTTGCTAAAGTAAACATCAGATGTTTACTTTGTGGCACCTCGTTACCAGAAAACACGCTCATCTCTTAGCAACAGACCAACAACAAACATTGTTATTGTTCAAAAAACATAAGATTTTTTCTGCTCTTTTGAAATACTACTTATTTTATACTACTTAATTATTGTACAGTTGGTGAATTTGGCAGAAAAGTGAATTTTTTTAGTTTTTTTCATTGATGATATGTTCTAAAACAGACATTCAAAATCTCTCAGAAAAATCGCTCATCTCTTAACACCATATTAATAATAGAATATAATATACTTTATTGATTCCCATGGGGAAATTGTAATGTCGTTTATAAAATATAAGCTTACACATTAGCAGAGCAATGCCCCCCACTAAGTATGTTAAAATTAGTGTGTAAGTGTATATGGTAAAATTAGCCAAAATGCCAATGTTAGCCTAAAGGCTGTCAGTAGCATATGAGGCATCATTGGCATGGTGTCTTACAAGGTATTTCAATGCTCTCCTATGCATTGCAATGCAGGCCCCAATTACACTCTTGATTATTTGTCTGACCATGAATGCAGGAAGGATCACATGATTCTTTTTGAAATAATCAGTTAATGAAGTATTGTATTTGCCACTGCTGTGTTTGTCAAAAAGGGAGTAAAATAAAACACTAAATCTGACTGATAAAGATCAGACTGACGCATCGGAAGTAACCATATCAGAGACATTCAATAAAATGATCAAAACAAGGAAATGTGTTTCATGTCACTTCAGAGAACACATGCGAGACAGTCTCTATTGCCAATTAATCATAACTCTTAAGTCGTGGCCAAATGGCGCAGTGGTAAACGACAGTCTGTGGCTGACCCCGCTGATGCTGCTTTCACCAGGGCAATTAAAGCCCATAAATCCGTTTGCAAGCCGGAGGAAAGTAGGAACTGATGGCCGGAGAAAGAGTAGGAGGTTAAGCCCACCTCATTAGTGGTGCTAGCACAATGTGGGTATATAACAGAAGCCATCTGCTGACAGTAGGGGGTTTCATATCACTGAGCTAAACGTGACATAAGTTCATCACAGTCAAGACACCCATAAAGAAGACTGAAGAGTATTCCAGCATGAAATAAAGCTCTTTGTACAGTAATAGATGTTACAACAAAAGACAAGATCAAATACCATAACAGTCCTATTAAGTTAAATAAAAAGCAATTATTTGTCTGTTTAAATGTGAAAAGTGAATATTGATGTACTAGTATTAGATGCATATGCTCAAAGTTCTTCATTAAAAAGAGCGACTAAGCAAATCTGCATGTTTCGCCAGCACATTGGAACAGTAGCCTTAGTTAATGACTATATTTACTAGGTGTACAATTCACTTATGTGTACAATTCACTTTTTTTACTTAAATGTAGCACACACACAACAGATATAAGACATAGTATCCAAATTAGTTAAATTAATTCTAATTGGTCATTGGCAGTAAAATTAATTCAAAAGCCAAATCCTTGCCCTGTGTGCAATATGCATCGCCTGCCATAAGACGAATACAGTGATGGGCACACTTCTGCTAAACTGTTAACAGCAGGGCAAAACATTTGTTTAGCCCTTTTGTTAACTTTTAAAAGGTTTGGCACACTGAGTTTCCACAAAATTCATTTTTAAGTATAAATTTTAAAGCGCTAATTTATTTGCTTATTTTAAACATTCATTTGAATATCGTCTGTCTTGATGTTTTGGTTATCAACTATTAAGAATTCAATAGGCATGTCAGTCAGAATGGAAATATTTATCAAATATGTTTATAAATGATCATTCAAAAATGATGTAATTATCTGAGTTTCTACAATTAAAGTCAAATTGAACAGTGAGTTTCCTAACAATGCCCAGCTCTAATCAAGACTTGATATGTTACTGTGGCCTGGGTCCAACTTCAGTGTTTCCTTAAGGCAATTAAAAGAAAAAAGGTTTTGCAAAACAATTGCGCTGTCATGGAATGAAGCATTGTGTCACCTTGCTCTGTGAGGAGGCAGGAACACATCCAATCAAACACTCTCAGGCGGCTGGCAACAAATGGAGGAGTTTTGCTAATTTGTCATGAAGCATGCACTTGAAGTATTTCAACAAGCTCAAGTATAAAGAAGGTGAGATGAGTCAGGATTTGACAAACTTGTTTTTCATTGAAATAAATAACAATTTACCTCAAGCAAGTGACAGAATGACAAGCTCGAATGCTGAATTAATCTTTTGGCTGCCTGTCACAAATGCACAAGCATACAAAGGTTTAGCTGACAAAGAGTCTGCTGAGGCAAAGGGGATGACACACTGGTCTCAAGTCAGCATCAAAAATAAAACTCTTTATGCACCACGGTACAAAGCAGCAGCTTAAAATAACCTGGTGGCACCTCATTGGTGTCATTAATCTGGCTGAATCACAGGATTACATCAACTCATAAATTGTTAAATTAGCTTTTTTGACTGTTAGAAAGCTAATTTAACTGTTGAAAAGCTGAACACCGTCACTTCACCTAGAAGCTTGCTTTGTCTATATCCATGTCCTGAAGGTGTTAGCGTCTTTAGGCTTCATTGTTTCTATTAAATGCAAAATGAGTCATGTTAAAATGTTGAGTGTGAGGTTAAGGAAAGGTCAATAAGGGCTCCCTTGTTCGCCAACATGAAAACAGATGTCATTGCTCACCGGCAGGGAACTGGGCGCAAAACACATCAATGTCTTTTGCTTTGTGACACAGGCAGCAATACTGTCTTTCTTAGAAAGGAATACGGCATGCAGCAATCAACTGGATGAATAAAAGCGATATAATCTAAATCTAGCAATGCAATCTGTAGTCAAATGCCCTAGCTATAGACGATGCTTTTGGCAGGAATAGGAAGAGGCTGAAAACTGCTTAGAGTCAAATAGAGGCCAGCATAATAAGCACAACACCTGCTGCAAATAGCTGGTTTCCACACCCACAAAAACAAATTCTGACTAATGCATGGGCCATTTAAAACAAACGTTTGACCCCAGTTTACCAGGAGACACTCAGATTGTTAAGCAGCCAGAGGTGCAGTCTTTCTACCATATTCTGCAGATGCATGTGGGCAGGGTTCATAAGCAGGTTTTGCAGTTTTATCACACAGCCAGTACCTGTAATACACAGACAGGTTCATGTACTGTCATATTTGAAGTTTGACAGCTTGTTTTTCCACACAAGCAAGAAGGGAAAAACAATCTTACAAAAACAAAACTCAACTTAAGCATTCATACATAATTGGTTCTATTTGCTTCCATGGTAAAAGAAATAAAAAATTAAATCTTCAGTGGTTCCAGAGAAAAAGTGTTTTAAGTATGATTCATTACCGAAGGGAATGTCTGTTTGTTTCAGTCAGTTCAAGAATTAAGTTTAAAAAAAAAAGAAATTGTATCCTCTTGTACAGCCTGAACTTGAAACGAGCAGCTTGAGGAAACATTAGTTATGTAAGAAATTTAGTGTAGTACAATAACTGTCCCAACAAGCTGCTAATGAAGAAAATGAAAGGTCTTTGAAGTGTAACTAAACCCCAAATCACCTTTTTTTTTAAAACCTTAAGGATTTTTAAGGGTGTTGTCTATGTTTTTGTGTTCTGAGTCTGTAATTTTCCTAACATCATCTCAGTGATGGCCTCCTTAGGTTGAGCGGTGGCTACTGTGGTTGAATTTCCCTATTGGTTACAACAATAGATTTCTGCCCAGGTCCCTCTTGAAAATGAGATCCAGATCTCAATGGGGTTTACCTGGTTAATTAAAGAAAATAAATAAATAAAAAAAAATACAGCTTGGTTTGTGTCTACGCATTCTGGCATAAAACCATCTCCCTCAAACACAACCTGCAGAGAGGACCATCCTGAAAACCAAATATTAATGATGATCAAGGATGTGAAACATGTTGGGAAGTTCAGTGTGCTTGAAAACTTTCCCCAAAATAGCTAAAGGTGGTGAGTGAGGGCTTGGAATAATGAATGTTGCGATCATGGCTCTATATAATTTCGGAGTTTTGCACAAAATGATTCATTTGCAATGTGGACACAAAGTGGAATGGGGTCTCCTCTACTCTGACTGCTGGCGGTGGTATGCTGCAGGAAGACAGTGTAAGATAGATTGAAGTCTTTAGGAAGTGGAAGGGGTTTACATGTCGCCATGAAGGTCTTCAATAACAAAAAAAGTCACTAGATTTGCCACTAATTGCTTTTTTTTTAAAAAAAAAATCAATGAAAGGGTCTGAAAAGACGCCAAATATTGTATAGCGAAAAGTGGGTAAGTTTATTGGCTCCACCCACTTTGGTGGATTTTTTTTTTATGTCTATGCATTCATCCATCCAAGCATCTATTCGTCCCAACATTCATCATTACGAGCGTCCATTTTACTGTCCGGCCATCCATCCTGAATAAATTCCATCGGTGTTCTTCTATTCAACATGTCAAAAAGACCTTGTGAGAGACAAATGGCTAAAGTCCTTTAATGATATAGAGACAACTTGAATAGCAGAAGGGAGGCAGAGTTAAGGGAGTATTAAAAAAACACAGCATGTCTTCTGATGTTTTTCAAGTCTTTCATGAGACAAAAGTAGTTGAAAGGAAAGTAAAAATCTTAAAAGGCAGATATGTCTTCATTCTACCTGGAATTTTCACAGAGACGACGGAAATCTACCTCGACTCAGACGCTTGTAGATAAGAAGTATAATGACTTCAGGTTTTCACTGTCAATTTCTGATGTGATGGTGCATCACAACAGGTTCTGTTACTGCAAAAGTCACTTATGAAAAGGAAATATTTTCAGGTGACAGATGCACAAAGAAAAGCTCTTGACTAAACTCCTGAACTAAAAAATGTATTCAATCTTTTTTACTTAAAAAAAATAAATAAATCACGCAAGGCAACATTAATAAAAGAGAAAGCTGCTATGGCACAACAAGCGGCAAAGTAAAGAGATGCTGAGACTAAATTTGGAGATTAGCAGAGAGCATACTCCAAAGCATTTATAATTCATGCATTTGTTTGAGGCTGCGCTGACTGCTCATCTGATTGCTACACTGCTGAGGCCTTGTGCCGATATTTGCATGGAGAGAAAAACATTTGGAAAAAAATATTCTCACCCACTCCCCACTGCCGTTCCTTAGCAACAACAGAGATGGACATTTTCAAGCTGCATTACTTTTTCCGTTTCGTGTTTGTGTTTGGAGTGTGTGTTAATTCGTCAAAATTTCACTTACTTGTTTTGCATCATGTTCATTATGATCCAGTCTGATGGATAGACGTTTTTCCCAATGAGATTTTTAAACATGATAAATGTTTCCATAAGGAAATCCTGTGGGAGAGAGAGAGTTGTCAAAATGAGAACAGTTATTCTTCTGTTCAGAAATCAGAGCAATATGAAGAGGTCTTCATTAATGTTCTAATTTATGAAGGCATATTACGAAATTCTAAAAACTTGTATATCTCTTTGTTTAGGCCACTAAACTTTTCCACATTTTGATAGACTTTGAAGCATTTTCTTTTTTAAGTTTGTTGATGTAACATGACAAAATTAAAAAAGAAGTTTAAGTTGTGTTATAAATTACTCTGAAAGAGAAGTTATGTTTGGCTAAAATTGGGTCATAGCTTTACAAAATTAGTGATCAGAAATTGGTCCCAAAATCTCAGTTTTAGGGAGATTTCTTCTTAACAGCAACGTCTAAAAACTAGCAATGTATATATGCAGGTTACTGGCATTAAATTATCCTATCTATTTAAATTAATTTGTGTGAATAGAAATGGGTATGCACATGAAGAAAAACTGCAGAATAACAAAGACATTTGGGTTACTGAAATGTTTATGATATGTCCCCTTAACAGAAATGTGTCTCAAACATATCAGAAAACACTATTTTATTTGTTTATGATAGTTTTTTGTTTTTTTGAACAGGTACGTAAAGGAATATATCGTTATTTATAATATGATACCTATCAGGATGTAAGCAAATATGAGTTTATTGAAATAAGAACAAAAACTACTGCAGTCATGTAAGGTAAATTCCAAAAAGACTACTTGTATTTTCAACAGATGTACCTAGGAAGCTAATCTGATGTCTGATCCTTGCTCCATAATCTCCCCAATTCCCTGGCAGACAGTTTTTGTTATTTATTGGGAAGGAGCAAAAGAATGCTAATCTGGCAACAGCTACTGGAGAAATGCCGCTCTAAGGGCAGGATTATTTAGGGCTCAAAACCATAATCATTGGGATTTATTCCTGCTCTCCCACTACATGCTGGCTGCAATAAGTAATCCATTTTCCTCAGTTTCTGTTGTTCATGTAGAACCCTGAAGGCAAGGTCTTTAAGAAATTCAATTTCATACCTTTAAATGGAGGACAAGAATTTACAGATGCCTCTCAATAAATAAGACAAATTCAGAAAGTCAATTTACTCCAGTAATTCAATTCAAAAATTGATATATACATATAGTATAGAGTTGCATGCTTTATAATTGAAATTTTGCAATTTACTATGATTAAGGTTTACAGTTAATGAAGACACAAAATTCAGTTTCTTGGAAAATTTGAATATCACAAACCAACAAAATGAGACTTTTAATAAAGAAATTACATGTTATGACCATACTGTAGCCCACACAGTCATGGTGAAGGCTGCTGGCTACAGTCACTGACACAAAAGGATGACAAAAAAAGCTGCTGCCAAACAATGTAAAAATAAGTGAAAGCAAAACACACAATTCTGAGAACAAAACAGTTCTCAGAGCCCTTCAGATACAAAATTACACCAACTTGTGAGCTTGGTAAAGAATTTAAAGAGCTCAAAATCAGGCATTCTACTGTCTAGATAACTGCCTTGAAGAGGATACAAGTACAAACACATAGCAATGAAATGTTCAGGCAGGTTTACCTTAAGAAACTAAAAGAAATTTCTAATAAGGCTAAATTGTTATCACAGGACCTACAGCAGATTGTTGATATTTAAATTGCAAAGCCTGTACAATAAAAAGGAATATGCTTTGGAGAAACCAAACAGAGCACTGAAGAAAGAGAACCTCATACAGATGGTGAAATATGGAGCTGGAAGTTTCATGGTTGGTGATTTTTGCTGCAGCTAAATTGAAGAAATTTTACCATGTATAAGAGGGTGCTTGAGGAAAATGTGACATCATTTGTCCAAACATTTAAGCTCCAATGGAACTACACTGCAACAAAACGAGGCCTGAAACGTCACTTTCCCTACAAGGCTGTAGTCTATAAAAAAAATAAAATAAAAAATTGACGAGAGAACGTGAAGTTCCTCACGCATACTCTGGCCCTTACGCTTTTTTTGAAAGTGGGGGAAACTGGCAATGCATATGGTGAGGTGGGGAACAGAAGGTGGAACAGAAGGCGGTGCAGCTGTGATCTATAAAGGAGAAATTGCTTTCTGGTGTCTGTACGAATGGTTCTATAAATCATGATTTTACTTTTTTGCATATGGGCGTATTTGCACTTTTAGTATAGAACATATGCAGTGTTTTATAAATGAGACCTGAGATCTTTACCTCATGCAAGAAACTCTTAAAACATCTCATGTCTAAAAGCGGATTGGGGAACTTTCCTCAGACTGATGAGACACTGGTAGATGGCGACAAAAGTGTCTTACTAAAGGTTTTTCAGCAAAAGAGGGTAAGGTGAACTATTGTGGGGTAAGGCTTCCTATCTTTTTCTTCATCTGGAAAACACATTTTCTTCCAGGACTAAGACAAAGTTCATTTGTTTAACTGCAACAAAATGACTTTTTTTAAAATATGAAAACAATATTTATTTATGAATTCAATTACCAAATTACATATTTTTTAATCCCTTCTATAGAAAGGTTAGAGGTAGGGTAATATATTAAGCAATACCCAACCTTACAATTTTTAGCAACAGAAGAAGATGAGGTTTTTTATTATCATAACCAAATATAGACTGAAATATTTTATAGAAAAGGGCAGACATATTACAATATACTCACCACCACATCACTTCTTATCTTGCCAAAAGTGTTGATCAGATGACCATAATGATAGACATCCATCTGTCTCAGGATGGCAGTCATGCAGGCCACAAAGCTCCCCTGGAAACGAGAAGGAAGTGGATTTAATAAACAATCGGGTTTAAATCAAAGAACCGCGGCAGAATGACTCCGTGGCTCTGATTCTGATGGCTTCCGACAAGCTCCGCTGATTGGAGCCGACTCTTGAAGCAGACGCGGCCTTCCCCGGTTTGACGAGGTGGGCGACCTCACCTAGTGGGTGATCTCATTAACCTGCTGCCCTCTACTCCTCCGCTCTTTTGTCTTCACTGATTGTAAAGCCTGTGAGTTCCCAACAGCTCTGTTTTTAGCACTGCAGTTTGCCGTCCTAGCTGTAAATTTGAAGCCAATCGAAAGAAAAGTCAATGTGCGGCTGGTCGATAGAAAACAAGCTGCTGATGCTGTCTGTCTGTTGTCACTGCTTTACAGTGTAAGCGCTCCTCTAATCATTAACATAACACGGTGTCTTCTGATGAGACACTGCATAGGAAAATTACATTCAAGGGAAATTAGATTTATTCAGAGAATCAAGATAATCAGTCACCAAGAAAAAAATCAAGAGCAAAAGAGAAGCAGGAACACAAAACAAGCAAAGTGATATTTGCTAATAAGTAAGAAAAGATGTGGGAGTAAATGGAAACTCATTTCAACAAAAAGTTAAATAAGAGTTACTGACATTTTTCAGGAACAAGATGTGGGTGCTGTTTAAAATTAAACAGCAGTTCTTCAACGTTTCTAAGTTAAACTGGAACATATGAAGCAATATTGCAAAAACTAAAAAAAGTTAGTTAAGAAGACTCACATGAAGATCGAAAAGAAAAACACTACAGTTAGTCAGGGTTTTGTGTCACAAGATCTTGAACTTCAAAAACTTTAGAAGTTCAAGTGCTCCCCATTTCCTGACTTTGATGCAATATGCTGAAGCTATTTTTATTATGTATATAAAGGTGCATGCATAAACTTTGAAAATGTAGAGGAGGTGATTAAATTAGCTAATCAACCACAGCTAGTGTTCATGCAAACACTTATTAATAATGACCAAAAAAAAAAAAAAAAACACAAGCCCAAAAACTACAATATTAACACTGTGACAGACCAAATATTCTGGTAGGGGATTTTATGTTCTGTTCTTTGCGTAGGAAATTTGTGCATTTTATGATGTTCCTGATAAATATCTGAATGTAGTCTCTGCTCTATTGGCTAGCGAAGTTGTTGTGAGTTGATTGCCCAGTGCACCTTATGCCATCATTTGATTTTGAAGAAATTAATTCTTTATCAAATCCATACCAAGGGGAAATCTGGAGAAGGGATATCATGATAAAAGTGGGGGTTGACAGTGAATTTATCATGCAAGCGATGTAACCTTTTGACCAGTGAGGGCATGTAAGTCTCAGTTAGCCTCAGCTCTTCAGCATTAAAAGCTAAGAAGAATTTGAAAGTAGCACAAAGACAACTGTTCAAGCAAGCATATAAAAGAGGAAAACGGAAAGTTTTATTCTCCAAACTGAAGAACAAACTATTCATTCCCATACACACAAATAGCGCTGTGACCACGGGCGGCTGAATTTTTTTTCAATAGCAGTGTATACACAAGCTTGGCAGTCAATTTATTAATATAAGAAGCAAAGGGATTCAAAGAAAGCAACAATCTTCAAAAATCATCAGCTTAGAGACTTCTGCAGCATCTCTTCCGACCATGAAGAGATGCTGCAAAAAAAAAAAAAAAGACAAGCCAGATCAGCTGGAGGGTATCCCATATTTGCGCATTTCTGGCATCTCTTCAGCTGTGAATGAATCCTCAAGATAAAACGCCCTCAGCAAACTTTATACACTGTAAACCTTAGCATGGGACCTGCAAAAAGGCTCCGAGGCAGCATACAAAAAGGTAAGCCCCTTAAGCTGACTCCTAGTTTTCAATCAAGAGCTCCAAAGGAGAAGTGATGTACCTGCAGCTGTGAACAGGTGACTTTATTCCTGAAAACTGCCATTGTCCTTTGTCTAGCTTCATCTCTCATACTCTATGGAAGAAAGCATCCCCAGAGCACAATTTTGCTACAAAAATCTTTAACCGTAGGGATAGGTGTCTGGGGGTATGAGCAGTGTTGCTTTTCCACAACAGTTGTGCATTACAGTGGAACCCCTCCTAGTCATGGTTCAGTATTTGCTGATTCACCGATTTGAAGATTTTTTTCATACAGCACATCTAAAATATGCTGAAGAAAATGCATCTTGGGAAGATTAAACACCGAGGCACAATGCTACTTGACATGCTATTGGTTGACGATAGCAAAAGCAGCCAATCCAGGAGTGCCATTCATTTTCCTTGGCGCTGATTGGGTGAACTCCTAAAAGCGGTGATGAGGAAGACTGTGGATGCTAGCTTCAGCTCTAGTGCTAAGGTATACTTAGTCAGTATACCTTAAACTTTTTAAAGGATTTGCCAATTTCAGTTCTTTGTAGGCTGTTGTGATCCCTAGATCTGTAGATATTAGCTTCTGCTGTTGTGCCAAGACAGTGTCAACTGTGCATTTCAAGAAATATTAGAATAAATGTGTTAGAACTATTGACATGTCTTTCATTAGTAGGGGTCTCAAGTTTTTGTGGATTTTCCTTGTTCAGTGACAGTTGCTTTATTTAGGGTATCTCATTAAAAGAGACAGAATATTTTGGCCAGCCACTTATTAGAGTTTAATTTACAAAAGAAGTTGAAATAAATGTTACTTTGCTTCTATTACATGAAAGACAATGAATGAAAAATGATATTAAAAAAAAGGTCAATAGGCATAAATACTTCTGCTAAGCATCGATTTCAAGGTACTATAATCAGTTGATGGTGGAGTAAATAGAGGTGATAGATCTTGCAAGAACACTTCCAGATCTAAATATAAAACAGAAACACATGCCACAGAAGCCGCTGAGGGGTAATGAAAGAAAAAGATGTGAGATCTGTCTGTAAATGGAAATATTTAGGCCTGCAGTCCAGTTCACAGTTGCCCAGTTTAGTAAAGTTATAATCTTTGAACTCATCTCACAGTCTGTGCAAGTCTATTAAAGTGACAAGCTGTGTATGGAGTAAACCAGAAGCTCTCTAAGGCCAGCCAGAGCTCTTGTGGCTCATCTCTCCACTTTTCTCACTGGAATGACACCAGTAGTGTTACCATGACAACTCTTTCATTTTAAACGGGGGAGTTAAAGGAAGGTAGGTCAAATAAGGCCTTCTTGAGGAAGAAAAAAAAAAGATAGAACAAAATATTCCTCCACGCTATTTCCAGAGTCTATCAATTACCTCTTTGATGTATGTATGAGGATATGTGAGAGAACTGAGCTAAAAAATATATTTGCACATCTTGTCATGCCTAATATCTCAGTTGGGTTTTCTTTTGGAGGGGGAGTTGAGCCAACAAAGTTAACTGATCAGCATATTTCTAAATGTCATGCAATTTTCCAGGAATGTCACAAAATTAAATAATTTATTATTACATAAAGAGTAAAAAAGGGTCCACCATGCATCAAGATATATTAACCTCCACACCATTATACTACTACCACAAGCCTGAATTGTTGATACAAGACAGGATGGATCTGTGATTTTATGTTTTTCCAATCTGTTATTGGCCAATTTTGATAACTGTGAGCAATTATAGATGATTTGCTGTGGTTTTAGAGAGTATTCCAGATATATTAGATATCAAACTGGTCATTTGAGCTAATGTTGCCTTGTCATCTTGAACCTGTCTGTACATTTCACTCTGACATCATGCAAAGGAGATATTTTCTCTGTTTTGGATGATCCTCATTAAATCAAAAATATGACTTTTGACCTTAATTTTCTGAAATACTCAGATTAGCATATTGGCACCAACAACATTGCCATGATCAAAGCCACTTAAATCCACTGTCTTCCCAATTCTGGTGCTCAGTTTGAGCTTCACCAAGTGGTTTTCTAAATGCTATAACTGGGTGGCAGGTGACGTCTTGTTTGAACAAGTAGTAATCTACCTAATGCAGTGGCCAGTCAGTGTATATCCGCTTAGGCCCTGCAACACCTTGGTATTCACCAGAGCTAGCAGCAGTGTCACTAGAGAGAGGGATGTTTGGTTTCCCACCTGGACCTGTTACCACCTCAACCGGATTTCATGAGATGGAGACAATGGATAGACGCTGACTAAGAAACTGTAACAGTTTGTGGATGTACTGTAATGGGAAAAAAAAGTGTTTTGTGTTATAATCATATGTGCTAGAAACATACATATGATAAAGAATTATGACATCAGATTATCGGAGTCAAAATGAGAAGATAATAGTGGAACCCTGAGGAACTCCATGTGAGCTTTATTCACTGACGTATATAAGCATTTGCCAAATAATGTCCCAGACTTACAAGTGAGATCTGAACCAATCTAGCATTATATGAATCACACCACCTTTTGACAGTGTCAATCAGTATCTTATGGTGAACTACACCCAACACAAAAGGTTCGACTAAATCACTGTTAAGGTGTGTGTCATCTAAGACAATCTCAGTGCTGTGTTTTAAGTAAAACCAACTGGAAAGAACTGACAAGATAGATTTTGTGTATTGTCAAGATATTATACGAAAATAAGTACATGCAATCAAAATGTTTGTGTTCATTTCCTGTAGTTTTGAAATAACCCAAATAACTTATTGGTTAAAAAAAAATGTCAAAATTGTTTGATTCACAAGATAAGCACTAAAGTAGGCACTGTGTATCAGACTCAAGGGTCACAAAACCTACTAACATACCGCTACGATGAAGATGCAAAATATCTACTGTTCTTTCTGAAAATAAATAAAGGAAACTTTACTCCTGATATCAATCACCAGTTCTAGGAGCTGTAGATTTCCCAAACCTAGACTCAATATCCATCTTATGCTTGAGGGCAAATGAAACAGAAATTCAGTGGAAATGAAAAATCTGTGATTAGAGGGCAAAACCAGACGCATCATAAGCTGTTATCAAGCTTGTGTCTGTCTTATAATTCATCTCACTTCAACACCTGACAAAAGCGAAGGGGGAAAAAAAATTATGTTTGCACAAGCTGGGGAGGGCTTTTGCATTAGCTGATCATTGTTTTAGGCCTTTAATTAAGCCAGTGGGGAAATGGCACACCAGTCTATATTGAGCCATGTCCTGAGCTGCCACACATCTCTGGAGAGGAGAGTACTAGCAAGGGAGCTGAGAGAATAAAGAGAAAGAGGGTTTAATGACCACCAGCAGTCAAAATGACTTACCTATTCTATTTTTAACTCTGCCTGACACTACATGACTTAGCTGGCTGATTACAAAGGAAATGATGTGCAGACAGAATTCTTTACACGTGTGATGTGATATTTAAAAAACAGAAGAAAGATTTACTTATGTAAATAAATAAATTTGCACTGGAAATTTATAAAAGAAGAAGGGTTACCCTTATTTCATATATTTTTGGGAGAGGGAGATTGTGGGGATGTGTCCATTTCTTCCATTAACAATTGAAGTCAATATTTGACTATCTTTATTAATAAATATTGTTTGGTGATCTGAAACCTCTAGATATCTCAAACATAAAAACCAAAAAATTCTGCTTCCACTTACTATGGTGAATTTCTAGCACAGTAAATCTCTTGATGTGGACATTTCTCTGTAACAATATCTTTATTTAATTAGTGAAAAATGAGTGAATTAATTGAACCACACAAACCCCTCATGCTCCAGGAAATCCATCCTACCTACCATTCCGATAGGATTGGTGAGTAACTTCTTTCCCCCTACGGTCAAAGATTCTCGGTTGGTGATGAGCATACAAGCTTTTCTGTAAAGGAAAAATGTCCTTCGCTCAATTGCACATGTTAACTTTTCCATAGGTGAATGTTTCTGTTAAGGTAAACACAATGAATTCATCCAAGGAGGTGTGAAATGCCCCTTCAAGCTTCCGTGTACCGCAAGATGTCAGGAATTGATATAAACTGGAGTATTCTCTTTGGAAATGAGAATGCGTAAAGATGTCTGCTGCTAAAAAAGCAAACAGCATGTGGATGGTTTTACCTGCCCTCTGACAAGTTCCCTACTCGATTCAATGGAAGAGGGCTCTCGCTGCCTTTCTGTTGGCCTCATGTCGGAGCCAAGTGGGTTTGCTGAATCATGCACAAATGGCCAAGTGCAGTGTACTGTATGTGTCAACTCTGCCTCTATTTTACAAGCCAGTGTGAGAAGTGCTCAAGGGCTGCTGTTTTTCCATCCCTGTCTATTCTTTGACTGTGCAATTTGTATGCAGGTGGTATTCTACTAATAATTTGACAAAAACTGAAATCCATACTTTTTTTTTTTGTAAGCTAGCACCAAGAAAGGACAAAGCATTGGATAAAATGCCACTTTCTTAAAAAAACAGGACACAGGTACTTGGTTTGTAATATAAATATACTTCTTTGATCATCATTTGTATACATTTGATGATTTAAAGATTTACGTAATTTAAAGATTTATGATAGACTGTGATAAATACAGGTAAATCCTGTAAGAAAAATGTGTTAGCAACTGCAGAAGACTTGAGACTGGAGCAAAGATTCTGCCTCCAAGAAGAAATCAACCCATCCAGAGCTACAATGTACAGGTACTGTAGATCAATGCATGTGTTTGTGCTGGAATGGCCCAGTCAAAGTTCAGACTTTGATAAATATGCTTAAATCCTCCATAAGAGATTTTTAAATTGATCTCTTGGTGTAGTTTTGATGAAAAGACCTTTAGGAATTGCAGCAGAAAGGGACAAGCTCCCTCTGACATATCTGGTGGACACATTTTCAGCTTCTTGTCAGTGGCAGAAACTTCTTGTGGCATTGCTGCTGCACAATAGACACAAAATATCAGCCTCTAAATTCACACACACGTTCTCTCTCAAACACACACAGAAAAAAGGTAAAAAAATAAATAAATCTTCCTTTTTCTCTGCTATGACTGCTGCGCTACCAAGCCAGAATAAACTGACAGCTCTCGTCTCCTTCAAGGAATCCAACTCAACACAGAAATGACAGTCAACTTTCTCATGTATGCTGTGTGGCTGAATACACTCAGAGCAGCTGATGTGACAGACTGATAATGAACCCGCTTCAACTAAAAATGCAAATATTTGCAAGGGAAGAACTGCAAATATTTGCAATTGCGAAAGGTTGAGAAAATAAACAACTTTCCTCTTTTTCTTAGGCAACTTCTGTAAATTTTGTTCGAAGAAATAGAAAAAGTAAAAGTTAGCATGAAAGCAGAACAAGCTTTTAGCAAAAAGACAATGAAAACGTGAGCAGTATTTCATCAAACATCTTAAAAATTAATGACATTTGTCAGAAATGCAAGGTGGAAATGTCTTTATATAAAGGAAAAATGTAGGTGTGGTTTAGGAATAAAGAACATTAAAGCACACAATATTTAATAAAGGCTGGCAATTTATAGCCATTAAAAAGTGACATAAATTTGGGTTCGAATCTAGTAAAATACTGTCACATTATTACTGCATATATTCAGCTTTCTCCTGTGCTAAAATTGCAGCCTCTTGCTGCTTGACAGCGCAATAACAAAGCTTTGAGGTAGATGTGTTGTTGACAGTCTAAAATAAGTAGCCAGTTTGATACAACTGTGTTGTGCTGCTGGTGCACTGTTAAGCACCTGGCAAACAATAACTCAGGAACAAATTTCCTTTTGATCTCGAAAGCTCCTTTGAGTTTTGCACTTGGTCAAGTATTTGCGGATTTCAGCTCTTTGCAAGCGGCTGTGGTCTCTAACCCCTGCGGATACCAGACAAACGATGCTTAGTCAATGTGTGTTCTGTTGTTCTGCATGGCTCTGGGGTCTGAATAAACTATTTTTGCACACAAGTTAGCTGACATTAGCTGCTTTTAAACAGAAACCTATAAAAAAGTTCACTGACAGAAGATTTTCAATACAAATTATGTATTATGAACTCTCCAAATTTAGCTTACAATAATTGATGACTTCTAAATTAGACTTTTCTCAAATTCGTACCCACAGAGACCAGTCAGCACCAACACTACCAGCAGCTCAACTCCGAGGTATTCACAGTATGTAAGGTTCAGTTCACCAACTCATATGAAACCGATCTTTTCTACCAATCTTATTAATATAAACATGGGGTTAGCGAGCAAGCCAACCACAAACAACTATAAAAAGAAAGAGAATACTGAGTGAAAACATAAGGCATCAATGGAGCAAAATAACCAAGAGTCTTGAATCACAGCAGTCCGAAGCACATTGAAGATCCAACATTTAGAGATAGTTTGTTTTATTTCTGACCCTGTAACTAATAATACACACAATGACTTCACAGGTTCTGAGAGGTTAAAGATCTTCTAATACTTTCTTGAAGGAAAGCTGTGAAGCTGTCTGCTGTTCTGTTAAATAATGGTATGAAGTTGTTCACACATACAGACGCATAGACACTGGGTAGCATCTGCTGTCTGTAGAGCTGCAGCTCATTATCATGAGACCTGAGGCTTCCAGCAGAGCTCGGGTTTTCCCCAACACAGAAGTACAGCGCTGTCTCTAAAAGAGACACATCCACTCTGATATGATTAGGATTTTATTGAGGGGGGAATAATTTAACCTTTTTCCTCCTTTTGTTTTAGGGTTCATACCGACGGACGGACGGTATAACTAACAGCAGCAAAGTGGCTGCTGATAAAAACTTCCAATTTAAACTAATTGTGCAGTTTTCTGCTGCTCTCCACATCAAGTGGTCTACATGGTTAAAATCTCAAAATGGAGTCGCATGAACACAAAAGGTCAGAATCAATGTAGTTCAGTTTAGTTCAGATGGATGGATGAAGAGATGGATGCATGGATGAATAAGGATGAACAGATGAAAGGATGCATGTCAAAGCAGATGGACCAATGAATCAAGGAACAGTGAATGAATGATTGGAAGGAGCGATAAATAAATTAAACTCATGTTTTGAACCAGTGAATAGGGAATAAAATCTGAAAATACAAACATTTTATACAAACATTTTATACACTTTTCCACATCTTGAAGTTTTTTTATTCAAATGCCAGCCATTTCCTGTCGAAGAATCCATTTGTTCATCCATTCCATCTATGGCACACTACAAATCTAAGTAGGTTTGGAAAGAAAAAGAGATTTCCTTGTGAACAAACAGGCGCTAACTACTGCCTCGCCTATGACAGATGGATAAATAGCTGAGAAGAGATCAGGAAAACAAGCTCCAGAGAGCGAGGGACAAGCAGATGGAATTGTCTTCCCACACAAAAGTAGAAGAGCTCCAAGGTCTTGGAAAAAGTGAGTTGACAGAAAGTGAACGTTCTTGTAATGAAACTCTGAAGAACGTTCCCACCTGACAGGCATGGTTCTATGGAGATGTCAGGCAAGACAATGAAATTCAAGACACAGGTGTGCACGCAGACCGGCACGTCAGGAACACATCTGCTGCTGTCTTTGAAGCAGAGATGCCAGAAAGGTACAACGTTGAAAATATATTTTTTAAAAGTACAGCAAAATAAAAGTATAAAGAACTTATCGTGATCACTGAGAACTTTATGAAGCTGCCAGATGAAGCCAAACCTTGGAGCTCTAGATCGCAACCTTCCCTCCTCCCTCCAACTCTGCTTCCCATACTCCCTCCCCTTTTCACTTAATCTCTCCCCGTCTTTCTCTTTCTCTCACTCCCTCTCTCTCTCTCTGTGTGTGTTTCTCACCCACCTTCATGCACACGCAGACACACGCAAACAGAAAAAGAAGAGAAAGCCAGACAGCGGAACTGCGACGGCATGATGGGGATATTCTGCCTGCGTGGGCTCCGCCACTGAGGTGTCCAGAGTTCAGCTACAGTGCGCTTCTACGTGTGTGCGTGTGTGTGTGTGTGTGTGTGAGTGTGCGGGTGCGTGAGCGAGTGTGAGCGTGCATGCATTCAGATGTGAGTGAGTGAAAGCAATCGGCACGGTGCGAAGGGGCAGAGGAGTGTTGACTCAGTCCGGACGCCACAGGATCAGAGGACGCGGATGTGCGACAAGTACTCCCAACAGCTGCTGCTGCTGCCGCTCCGCATGCCTCCGCGTCCTCTCAACTTCTGCCATGGAAAAGCCTCCTCTTCCAGCTCGCCTCTAATCCGCTGAGGGAAACGGGCATGCAGGGGCACAAGCGGGGATCTAGGCTATCGCATCTTTTACGTCAGCATCGCTCAGTCTGAGGTGAGTTGCGCCTCTTTCCTCTCGTTCTCTCTTGTGTTTCATCACTCAGTCTGCATATGCGAGAGAGGAAAGTCTGCTCAAACAACCTCCGGATGGAGGGGAAATCCAGGAAATCTAGAAGTCTTGAATATGGTAGCAAGGTATATCTTTACAGAAGATTTCCCCTTAAAGTCATCTGATGAAAAATTAAATATGTTTAGCAGAAGAGAATATCAGACTTAAAGATGGGGTAAATGTTGAAGAGGATTTACTGTGGGATGTACTTCAGAGATACTGAGTTAAAATATTTGAGGTGAGTTTTTTTATTTTATTTGCATCTGACATTTCTGATGCACATTCAACTTGACTGAATCAGCTAAACAGATAAAAGAGGTCTAACATGATGCTGCATTTCCTCTCGATGTTGCAGCTGCATGAGACGGAAAGCTATCTAAAAAAATGCAAAACTAAAAGACAAAGCATTTTCTTCAAAAATTCAAACCAGTTTCGTGCAGAGAACGAAAAGGTAGTGAGAGCTGACTCTAAAAGATAATCAAAGCATCTTCTTATGGATCGGAAGTAGGTGGGGTTTGCAGATGAGTGGCGAGGAATGATGAAGAGAAAACCTTCATGTGTCCAATGTCCTTCAGCTTCCACACAGCAAAGCCAGCACCAGTCACAGTCATCCACACAACTCTCCTCCCATCCATCGCTCTGTCTCTCTTTCAACCATGGCTCTCATCATTGCTCCGATGCCATCTCCCCCCTACGGCTTTAGTTCACTTTCAACAAACCCAAAGAAAAAAGAAAGATAGAAGGAAAAACAAGATGAACGACAATATTTTATGTCTGAGAAACTGAGCAGGAGGAAATATTGACCTTTAAATCTGTTGGAAACAGGAATGTTTCTGCAGTCACAAGCTCCAAAAGGAACTTATTTGGTAATTTTCACAAGCCACACCCAAATCATTCAAATGGAATCAATCTGACAACATGAAGTAGGTTAAGAAATCTCAAAAAGCAACAACCTTTGCCTCAGTCTAAAGACATTCAAAGTATAGATGTGAACAAAGTCACTGACATCAGGTTGAAGAAATACATTTTTGAAACTACAGAAAACCACAGATAAGTCCTTTATCCTTAAACAAGAAAACTGTTCAGTGGTGAATCTTCCCAGGAGTGATCAGCTCCCAAAATTACTCCAAGATTGCATTATTGACTCACCAAGGAGGTCACGAAAAAAGCAGAACACATGAAGCACTACAGACCACATTTTCCTCAGTCAGTGTTCACGAATCAGCAAAAAGAATGAGACTGGGCAAAACGCTGCCAAATAGAATCTTAGTGATTCCCTAAATTTGGGAAAAAACTAGGAGGTAACTACTTTTTCTCAAGTCTGAGTGTTTTTACATTCAGCCTGCAATGACTGTGTCCTAATGAAGGTTGAAGTGCAACTCCACCTCCCAGGGCCGCCTCCTCACCGGGACGGATGCTCATTCATCCAGAAAACAAATTACTGCCCTATGAAAGAATGACTGCTTCTGGAACAAGCCAGATGTTGCCTTTCAGGTGCTAATAGGATTATTAATTAACAGTCAATTTTTTTTTTACTGAGGGAGCACCATGAAGCTCAGGTGACATGTGCATAAGGTTGGCTGAGAATGAGGTGTACTTTTGTGGGGTTTTATGTGACTGACGCTGTACGACTTCACGCCTGAGCTCTCCCGGGTGTTTGGTGTCGGTGTGAGTGTGTGTATGTGTGAGTGTGTAAGGCATGTGTTTCACTCTCTTTCGTGGTAGCGGCCCAGTCAGCAGAAGCTACAAATGGCCCAGAGATTGATAAGAAGAATTGGTGGAATTTATATCGTCTTTAAATGAGTCAAGACAAAACAGACAAAAATGCTAACTTAATAGCTTTCTGAATTAGATGTAAACATATGAACTTAATCAAGTTAAATATAATTTGTCAATTTTAATTTACATATTTTCACTAATCTAACCTTATCTTTCTTACAGTATAAAATAAACTTCATAGTGTTCATTTATATCAAGCAAGTCTCGGCAGAAAGGGGTTTTAGAGCAAGAAAAGAAAAAGTAGATGGAAAAAGAAATCCGTCAATAAACACATTTAAAACACAACAGTATTTTCAGCCCTTGTATGGAATATCTAAATATTGGAGAATATTTAAGATTTAAAACTGGGTTTATTGAATTTAAGAGTCAGTAAAACATTATTGCAAGCATGATCAATTTTGACAGATAGCCAACATTATTTCTAAGTATTTATTTGGCATAGACCGGATGCTATTAAAGTACATCATGATTTTAAAAAATCAAGTCGTTTTTCAGCACAAATATCTAAACAGATAAAGGCAAACAGTGCTGTGGGTCTGGTTGCCATGTGATGTGGGGGCTAAAAGAGGAGATATTTTATTTATTTTTTTGCAATGGCATAACTGATTTTATGAAATTACTGGAACGACAGAAAGCATCTGGTTCATCACTACAAATTGGAGAGGTTGCAACAATCATAAGAAAAGAAAAATGACAAGAAAAAAAAGAAGAGAGGTTGTGGGAATCTGGGAGTCGACAACAATAAATAATAAATACATAAACCAACAAGCCTAAATGAACTTTGCCTGCTGAATGCTCAGTGATAAAAGAAGCAAATGCAAGTCAGAGTTTCCTAGCTGCTACATGTTTTCCAGAGCAAGGTTGAGGATTTAATAAATAGCTCTGAAGCTATTTTTAGACACAGATTATTGATTCTCAGACAGCGAAGAACAAAAGTGCAGGGTCAACATCTTTGGAGGTGACGGGTTAATTGTTAAGCAGAACCAAATATTTGTGATCTATAAGGCCAGTCAGAAAAGTTAAGGGGGTGATTACAGTTACCTCTGCAGGTATTAAAATGCAATTATATTAAAACCAATGTCACCCTTTAAAGGATTGCTATTTAGTAGAACTCGACAATAACATTCACCTTATCAATGACTAATAAATACATTTACAAAGCAAAGTAAGATGCAGTTCTAGTGCAACAGTTAAAGAGCCACAGAGGAGATGAATAAGCTATTTTTGGCTAAAATGAGATTCTGGATCAATGCGTAAATATTCCGTTAAACTTGTCCATAACTGCTTATTGAGAAAAACATATAATATGTTTCGCAGTAAGTAGTTAATTATGGGGTTATTAACTGTTTATAAGTATTTTAAAAATGACATTATGAATGTAAAAACTATTTAAAATTAAAATCTGGTGCAAAAAAATATTTTACACTGTTGTGTGTTCTCAAAGTAGTAACGTATAAAAGCTAAAAAGAAAAATAAAAGAGATCCTTTAGGCCTCATTCCAGGCGCCCTGAAAGTAGAGCTGCTGCTCCTCCACATCAAAAGGATTTAGATGAGGTGGTTTGGGAATCTGATCAGAACTTACTGGAGAGACTTTTCTTTTTCCCTTCTAGCCAGGGAATGCCTTGGGAAACCCCAGAATGGAGTGAAGAGAGTTACTTAGAAGGGGGATCTCTGGGGATTTCCTTGCGACTCTGTTATCCCTTAGACCACATCTTGAGTAAATGGAAAATGACTTATGAATAATCACATTTTCTTACAATGGACTATTAGATTACATGAAATTAGTTTAGCTCATCGGCTGTCAAATCTGGTCAGAAACGCCTTAAAAAAGTGGCTCCCAATTCACTTTTGTCTGAAAAGCTCTGGTAGTAACATATGAAAACTGCAAATGTGCTAAGTGGTTTTGGGATGTAAAGACACCACCTTAGGGAGAAAAAAAATGATTTTTACCTTTGACATGGAAAAAAAATTCCATTAAACAGCCAAACATTTGGCATAGCCACATAAACCACAACACAATCTGCATCTGAATGCCCTGAATGTACCTTGGCTCCTTTTTTATGATTTTAGATTTGATTTTCTGTGCACCATCTGCGCAAAGAGATTAACTGTTTATTTAGCTTAATTTGTTAAGAAACAAACTTGTATAATTATCTTTTGAAGCATAATTCTTTACTTACATAATAAAAATAACCATAAGAACGATTTAGGGTGACTCAAAATACCATTTCTTTACCTGACAAGATGATTTTTGGTAGTTTTATGACTTGTGATCTTTCACTAATGTTCAACTCAGATCTCAATCCAATCTGTCACTTTCTTTTTTTCAAATCAGTTCCTTTCCATTTTACTCACATCCAACTCTGCACCACCCAAACATAGTGACAACTTCTTTCTTCCTGCACCCGTTCATTCTACTCTTCAACCCTCCCCCTCCTCTTTTCTCTTTCTGCTGTTTTTCTTGTCGATGTGTTTTTTTATTTTGCAAGAGATGCCTATGTGAAAGTGGCAGGGGAGCTCTTTAGCTGCCTATGAGCTTTGAAGCCAGTGTGAAACTTAAAGCAATGAAAGAGACAGACAAAAAGAGAGAAGGCAATAGAGAGAAATATGTGGAAAAAAAGCATGAAAAGACGTGAAGGATAGGTTGTTGCGTTGAAAGATGAAGAGCTGCAAAAAGGTAGAGCCATCTGATGCATTCTGATTAGAGCAGGCGCCCACTGCAGAACACATCCTTTCCTCAGGTCTGATCTCCGTTTACGCAGACGCTATGTTCGCTGATGTATGGACAGGCTTCCTGAGAATTAATCAAACTCTTAAGAACCCACCTGGGCACCAGCACGACACATATGTTGACTAGCAACCAGGAATAGGGACGTACCAGAAAAAACAAGCACTATTCAGCAGGGACCAGGTGAGTAAAAAAAAATAAAAAGGCTACACTGTCTGCAGGCTACAGTCCAAGGATGAGACGAGCCCATAAATACAGACTACCATGTTATCTTTTTATGACTGTAATTTCTAGTGCCTTACACAGTAGGGGAGGGGAACATTTTCTGAAGATGTGTACAACGTTGGTGTCTTATGCATGCAGTCCAATGTACTGGTGAATGTACATCAGTACATTGGACTTCTAAACTGAAGAAACTAAACAGCAGCAAGAATCAGCAGTTTATCCACATCTCAAAGATGGGACACTTGTTTTATAACAGCAATGTGCAGAATTAGCATAGGGGAATTGGTTAGTTTGAGAGAGGAGTGAACAAAGCCAACTATGTTAAATATGAGAATCCAAAATTCAATAGAGGAGGTTACATCAGAAGTTTAAATTCCTGCTTTGCAGCCCTGACACATCTCCAGCTGTTTTTTTTTTTCCCCCAACAATTCATACCATAGGAAACATGAGCACCAACTTATTAGGGGTATGCCTGAAAGATCAAGCTACAACGACCCAAACATTGAGCTGAGCAGAGGGTAGGGCTTATGTGCCCTAACAGCACCATTAGTTGCTTGAATGGAACAGTTTAGTGTGATTGCTCTGACTACAACTTTTTAGCCTGTTACTTTCTACCAATGTTCAAATCTGAAGAATCCTTGGATGAGAGGGAAAATATTTTCAAGAAATGACAAAAAAAATCCAGCTGTCTAAATACTGTATGTGTTCAGTTTACGAAGTGTCCAGGTTGCAAATACTGCATGGGATGAAGGGACATTTACAGTATACAACTGTGTAGAGTTGAAAAGGCAGAATTTGGCTGATGCCACCTTCTTGTTTAATTTTTTTCCCAAACACCAGTGATTGCATAACCATCTTGGGCTGAAAGTTTTATCCTCCAAATCCAGTTTTAGTGGCCGTAGATGGTAAATAAATTTATTAAATTTATTACTTTATTACTAAGTTATCTTATCTGCCCATATATCTATACTTGTATTGTTATATTACTATGCCGACATTTTAATGTCCATATTACACATGCACAGATTTATTGCTGTTAACATGCACATATTTATCTGTTTTTTAGTACTTTTATCTCTTAGTAATTTCGATGTGGCAACTGTCTTAAATTTAGTATTTAGGATCCTAGTGTTTTTTAGTACTCTTATCTCTTAGTAATGTTGATCTGGTAATTGTGTTAATTTAGTATTCTAGTGATTTTGTAATATACTGTGTGAACTGTAGTGTATGTTGTGTATAATGTCTTAAGCTGCTGGGACCTTGAATTTCCCCCTGGGGATTAATAAAGTATCTATCTATCTCTATCATAAGTCCACTTCCATGTCAGCCACTCTAAACATCCAATATGGGTATGGAAGTGAACTTTCACTAGCGTACATAGAAAATCTGGATGAGAGGAAGTAATGTTATTATCACATCATTGATGACATTTGTGTAGGATTAACATACATTTTGTAACAGTGGTGTCTTCATCCAGTATTTCTAGGTTGTGACACTGATGACAATTTCTTAACATGACCACAAAAAAAGAAATGTAAATAAAGAAATACAAAATTGGTCACAGCCTGGCTTAAATTATGTATGTTACCGTACAGGAACCATAAAAAGACAGTGGCTGAACATTTCAAAATGCCATTAACTCAAAAGGCAGATATGCAATTTTTTATGGGAGAGTAAGTATCAGCTGCGCTTTTAATCCTCTCAATTAAGCTAACTGCATGTTGTCGACACACTCCTGAGCAGGTAATGCATGTATTTCCAGCTGACACATATTACCTCCACAATAAATGGAAGAGTGAGATGGAGGATTGCAGTTTTCAATTTATATGACCAGAGAACCTTACTTTAAAGCTTTAAGACCTGATTTATTTTAGCTAAGCATCAAGCTTTAAATATTCAGACAACTCCTGTAAGTTATGATAACTCCGCACTAAATCATTTTGTAATTTTTATAGAATCTCCACAAAACCAATATTTTACAGCAACCTATAACACACACACACACACACACACACACACACACACACACACACACACACACACACACACACACACACAAAAAAAAAAANACACACACACACACACACACACACACACACACACACACACACACACACACACACACACACACACACACAAAAAAAAATACCAGGCCTTTACTCAAGACATATCCCCCCTGTTGATTTAAATTACAGTTATTCTGAGTCGAAACAGATTACAGGGCTTTTTTTTTGTCTATTAATGGAAAACTAAAAATAGCATTCAAGTTGTTTGCACAGTATTAACCATCATTTTGGAGCTTTTTGCCTTCTTTGGCCAAAGTGGTTCCCAAATTTTTTTTTTTGCAGCTACTTCCTGCTAATTTTGTTGCTCTTCAATATAACATTTGCTGTTCATTTTTCACATATTTTTTCCCCTGATCTCAATAAAAAATATATATATTTAAAGCCTTATTACAAGGCACAAATCACTAATTTGATCATTTCAATCAAAATCTTAGTCGGTTTAACATTTCCAGTTCCTACTTTAAGACTATGAGAATATTATTACTATTTCAATCGGCCTTTGAACAGAGCAGTAAAACAGAATGCTTGGTCAGACATTGCTGGAAAGACAATCCTCCAAAATCCTGCAATAGTACAATTTTCAGGAATTCGCTGACAAAAGATTTGCTGTATTGTGTTAATGTTATCCCTCAAAACTGACTTGCACAGGCATTTAGTTCTACAGCGTCATATCCATTTTACCATTGTACATTACAACCAGAAACAAGAAATAAAGTGGAAATCCAAACAATAAATCAACAGTGTTACTATAAGAGACCCCAGCAACAATTTTTTGTTTCACTGCATAATCACTGCGCTTTTAAGAGACGAATCAAAGATGTTTCAAAACATGACTAAGCCCCATGTAATTATGAGCAGAAGCTGACAAAAGAGAATAAAAGATGAAAACAACACAAGAAACAATAGCGATGGATTACTGAGGAGTTAGGAACCTCCATGACTGAGATGAATGCTGTCAGTCGTTTCTTTATGGAACATCTGAGCTGTTATATAATGTTATATAAAACTGAGGCGGGGATTGTTTTCATGAAGCAAAAAGTCAGATTAAAGCCATTTCTTTTCTTTATCTGAATGACTTCACATAATTATGGACTTTAAAACTATAACACTCATTAAGTATGAGATTAACATACTTCTCATTTAGAGATCAGGGGTATTTACATAATATGTACTGTGACAATAAGCTTCTCTGATAATGCAGTAAATCTGGCGGCATAAATGGGTTACCGTTTATGCTGCATTTCTATTACCTGAAGAGACATAACTGGCATCTGGAATAGACATTATGAAGCATACCTTACAAAGTCAAGGATAAAAAAACACAGACATCGTCTTAACTCATTGTTTCAATAAACAGCAGCACCCCAGTTTATATCTTTATACTTAGTGTCTTGTAGGTTGCGAGCACTTGAAACAGAAGTCAAATTCCTTGTTTGTGCACACAACCTTTGCCAATAAAGCTGATTGTGATTTTTTTTTAACTTAAAACTAGCAATACCTAACTTCCTAAAATGGAAAATAGTATTTCCAGGTACAATCCGGCAAAGGTTTTAGAAGGTTCTGAAAGCTTGACGTTAGAAAGACTAGCTAACCCTAGCCATTTTGTTTTTAATTTTACAATAGCATTTAGCAATTGCATAACTCTCAGCTAGACCCAACAAGTTCAGGTTATAAGAAAGTGCTTTTAATCAGATAATATGAGTAAATAGCTAAGGGTTGTTCCACTTGCACTAAACTACTATTGCAATATTTTTCTTTTCTTTACAGCGTTTAGTTGTTAATGAAAAAGAAAAATGAGGATAATGGAAAAAAGCCTGCCAGAAACACAATGTTTAAAAGCTTAAGCAAAAGATTGCTGTTGCATTGCTGCCTCTAATTGACATGTATAGCCATGGTTCCTGCATTTAATAAATTCGGCTTTGTGATGCATGTTATATTAATGGATTTTTCCTTTGGTGGAGCCGAAGTGATAAAACAAAATTAGTCAGCCTAGAAGTTCTGGTAGATGCTTTATCCCCACAGGTTGAATGAGGACACTAAAATTTGCACATTTAATAGATTCCCCACAGGCAAATCAGCAGAGTGACGTTTGCAGCTCTGCTGACTCATGTGGAGTTTAAAAAATGCAAGTAATGAGAGGTCATTTTTAATTCAAGGTGCGATGTCTTAAATGAGCATGAGTGATGGGGAAAAAGGGCAACTTTGTTTTTTTATAAAGACATTTTTTAAAAATAATGACCTAGATTGAATTTGCAGTACTCCAAAGATTTAACTTAAGGACAAATACAATAATCTTCCAGGAAATGCCCAAACGGTTGCCCATAGTGCCTGACTGACAGGGAAGAGAGCTGTGCCTCAAGAACAAGGTCAGATGTGAGCATGTTGATGTGTTTAGCCATATGCATGTGACTTGATGAGATCTGTTTTTGCGAGGTCTGGGTAGAAAATAGTAGGTCAGTCCACTTGACAAATGTGCCCTTAGATGTAAGAAGGAGCAGACGTGCATAAAAAAAAATGGTCAGCTGTCTGAGCTTACATGCTGAATTGTGTTGTTTATGGAAGAGGCCATGGGGTGGTGTTCCAGCCAGAGGTGAGAAACGAGCACTGTAGCGGTCGTCCGGGTCTGATCCCAATGGGTAATAAATCAGATATGTGGAGCCTGGGACACTTCATTTAGCCTATGGTGCCGATTTGTCAGAAAGGATTACGTTCTAGTGTAAATATGATACAACGACATCCAACTGCATATGCACTGTTATGCTTGAAAAAAGAAAACAAAAAAGAGCTGCTATGTTTGTTTTTGAAAAGCTAAATCTACAATCTGCCACATTTGAAATAATTAAAATTCAGAAGGTCCTCTAATATTAAAAAAATGTAGAGTTACATTTCACAAGGCAGAATTCTTTAGAGAGTGCATTCGGAGAGAGCATGTCAGATGCATTTATCTCCCATTGAAAATGTCACCATCTGTACAAACATGCAGAGGACACTGGCAGTGAGAGATGAGGAGACCACACAGTCTTGCAGATGAACAGATATAACACTGACATATTCAAAGAGACAGAAGAACGCAGAAAGATCTGCCTTTCTTCAAAAGAAAGGCTTTATATGCTGGACAGTGAGGGTAATAATTGGAAAATGAATGGGTTTGAGACATCCAGCCTGAGTCCTCCTACTTTACATTCTGGTGACTCTCTACTTTCTCAGCTCAATCAACCTAATGGCAAAGAGGTCAGGAGTCATTCAGTAATTTTATTCATACTTTACAATGGACCACTTGATAATAATTCTTTCTCAACAGAACACAGGTTTCTCAAAAAAAAAAGAAACAAAAAAAAACAGCAAAATAATCCCCTAACCTTAACTTTTTTTTCCTTTGGCTCCTTTCAAGACAAACTGCTTGGTATAGAAAGTAATATTTACAACACACTGGAACATCTTAATGCCTAATATCAAAAATGTTATTTCAGCCATTCAGCTGAAAAGGTAAAAAAATATGCAGCTTAGTTATTGAGTAATGAAAATATAAAAATCCCCAAGTATTTCATAAGATCAATAAAAACAGCATTATTAATGTTACAACCTACAGAATCATAGGAAAGAGAGTTAAGTCATCTAGCAGATAATCACGGGCACACTCCACAGGCCACTGAGGTCACTCCTTAGGAAGTTGGGCATGTCCTAGCAATACTGAAAAGAAAAAACTGTGGTAGAAATAACACAAGCAGTAGGAATAACTGCAAGAAGAATTTTTTAAAAACATTTACAAAATATGAACTGGGGTTATATCCAGGACATGAGCCACAGCTGCCGCATATTATGAGTTAAGGCACTCCTGAAACAGTGACACCACTAGAAGCATATTACCTGAGCTAAGGAGACAAGGGACAACGCTCACATGTTCAAAGAGACAAAAGAATAAGGAAAAAGCCTTTGTTCAAAAGAAAGGCTTTGTATGCTGGACAGCCGGGGTAATAATTGGAAAAGGAATAGCCGGGGTGGAGACATCCAGCCTGACTTCTCCTACTTTACATTCTGGTAGTAATATTTTCTGAGCTGTATGTATGATTGAATTAAATTGACTTTTTTGAGATGACATGTTGTGTATTGGTGTAACATAAATAAAGTGAACTAGCTCACTTTATTTATTCGGTGGTCCAAAGACCTCTTCCAATTATTTTTTCTTTTTTCCAATTTGTTTGGTGCATGGAATTTAAGGTCCCAGAGTCTGGGAAAGAGTGGAGAGACAAATCCAAGATAACTGACATCCAGTCTGACGTTTCCACTGTTGGTGATTGTTTGGATGGCCATGTAATTTGCTGGTGTTTGTCCATTTTATGTCATCAAGACCAAAGTCAATGTAGACATCTACCAGAAAACATCAGAGTGTGCCATGCTTTCCCCTGCTGACAGACTTTATGGAGATGTTGATTTCAGTTTCCAGCAGGAATTGGCACCTGACCCACACTGCCAAATGTACCAACACCTGGTTTATTGAGCATGGTCTCCCTGTGCTTGGCTGACCAGCTAAGTGCCTCGACTTAAACCCCATTAGAATTTATCGACTATTATAAAGACGAGGATGAAAGACGCCATGGCTAACAATGCAGGAAAACTGTAGGCTGCTATTGAAGCAATCTGGGATACCTTTAAAACCTCAGCAGATGACTCCATACCATGTCGCATTGACACAGTAATTCATCGAAAAGGAGGCCCATCCAAGTACAGAGAGCATATAGGGTGCAGTATATGAACATAAGTTTCAGTTTCCCCCCAAAATTGAGAGAAATACATCACTCAGTGTGTAATTGATCAATACAAGTCTCATTTCAATACAAACACGTGTGTGAAGACAATTACTTTTCTCTAGTAGGTCTTGCATTTGCAATCTTAATAAAGTGAGAAAAGTATTGTTTCACAGCAGAATCTCTGAGGTTTTCCAATTTGTTTGGTGCTTTGCTGCGTCTTGCAGGCATCCTGAAAACCGCTTCCTCACAAAACTCCATGGTCATTTCAGTAATCATCTGCCTGTCGAGAATCAAACAAACATCTGCTTGCACAGCAGAAGGCTGCCATCTCCAGCTTTTATAAAAGGTGGTTTGTGTTATGCTCTCGCTTCCCGGTGACACTACTGGCCAACTGGCTCCACAAACGAGGGCCGTCGATATCTCATGGAGGCGGGACATGCTACAGATGACGTCGCCAGGCGACAGTCTGCCTAAAAGTTAGGTGTTACCCACATGTATACAGCTCAGTAAAATGAAAGAGAAAGAGGTGCATTGCTTAGAGGAGAAAAGAAAGAATTATTCTTGCCAAAACACAAAGTTTCTGCATTTAGAGATGTTTTTGCAGGCAAAAATATTATGGCAAATAAATGACATTCAAATACAGCCGACTCTCTCTTCTCTAAAGGAGCTAAAAATGTCACAATTGAACACAAGGGAAACAAAGGGTGTTTGTAGAGAACAAGTGAGAAAAAAGAGACACAGTTTAAACTGAACATCATTTACCATTGTCAGAGAGCGGTCACAGGAGAAAGGCCGCAAAGTATAATTATTCTATCTTTTTCGACATCTACAAGAATGTGGCATGTTTGCTTTTTGTAAATCAGCAGGCAGAGATGGAATTCTATTTTTTGCCAGAGCCTCAAAAACACTGCAGAGTCACGATGCCAGCCCCATACCGGTGGTATAATAATTCGTCATCTCTGCTTGCTTTTTCTCATGCTTCTGTTGTACCAAAAACTGACATTGTCTTTATTTCTGTTAAATGAGAATGTAGATTAAGAAACAAGTAATTTTTGTATCTGTTAAAAAAGAGCATTACTCAACGGTATGGCTTTTTGCTTATCACCAGGTGTTAAAAAAAGTACAAATTTGGACACTGAAAAAGTCCTACTGTAGAAATTCAGTAGGACTTTGTAGATCAGCATTAGATTCATTCTGTAACATCTTTAAAAAACAAATTGTATTTAGTGGGAGTCAGTTTTTGTCTTGCAATGTATTTTGGTGGATGTCAAGTGCATCTTGTGAGGGTCTAAACATAAAGAAATTGCGCAGAGTTTGTAAAATATGCTTATGATGCGTCTCTCTTTTGTATGACATGTATAGTATCTTGTGGTGAAGTGCATAAAATTCACTGTCAGATTAAGTTGCTTTTTCCCCCAAAGAGGATTGGTTTCTTATTTTACGTCTTACTTAATAAAAGTCCAACCATCTCGGGCTGAATGTTAATGCTCTATGCACTGTTTGTGAGAGCCACCAAGTGGTCAAATATTGATGTCAATTAACTGAGAAAATAGGACGAATGATCCTGCTGCTGGACCCACTTTAAACATTTCACACAGCTAGGTGAGAAGATTTTCATCAGAGCAAACAAAAGGTCTGCAAATTACTACATTATCATCATGTTAGTGCAGAGATAAAAGATTAACACGCATTCATATTTTTTCAGCAGTTGTGCATGTATAAAGTAAGATGTAACAATACTAAAGTTTCAAGCAAAATATCAAGAAACCAGGATCCCACGAAAGGCACTCCATTCAATGTTGGACAAAAACATTTTAAAGCTACAAAATTATCACTACTATCAACATAAAAAGCACATTTAGCTGTAGCCCTGTTCAATTTCTGCTTCTGCTAATTTTGCATCATATTTTCATTCGCAATGTACTTCAAAACCAAACAAAAAAATTGCAACATTTTGATAAAAATCAGCAATGCTATAATCTATGTTCTTGGGTTAAAGCTTTGTTGGCTCTGCACACAACACAAACAAGTCTGTCCTTAATCTTGGGTCAAGAATCTTTTAGTTTTCCACCTTTCCTTTTTGCCAATTTGGGAGGGTGTGGCCCGATGTGCTAGTAAATCTCACTAGAGGATGGGGGTTATGGGTCCTAACTGACATACCGATGCATCTGGAGAACATTCTGGGATTTGTAATATTAACTGTGCACCGCCTACTAGCAGGGCAGCATAGTTTACATTATGACAGCAGCACACTTATTGTAACTACAGCGCCTCTGGGAATGGGACGGGAGTCCTTCAATTAGAGGGTACAGAAATGTTTTAAAACCTGATTTTACATTCTGATTTAAAAAGGGTATGATCATGCAGTGGTCTCACTATAGTGTGTATGTGGATAATTTAAAGTGTATTAAAAGAGCTAGTTTGCTTTTTACTGAAAAAAAGCAAATAAGCAAATATCACTAATGAACTTAGTGGTGGACAGAGATAAAGAAAACAGGTAATAAATTTATTTAATTGCCAACAATAAAAAGAGAAAGTGAGGCTAAAACAGAGCTGCTAGTTTTAAAGAGAAGATCAAGTGCATTCTGGATATGTGCATGCAATACACTTAGCATGTTGGCATCATAAACCTGTGGAGTTTTAGCATAAAAAGACTAAAAAAGGTGCAAAAAAGACCTAAAAGGGTTTGCGCCAAGACACAGGACACTCAGTTCTGAAAACTTTTTCTCAAGCCTGCCTATAGATCTGCAAAAAAACCTCTAGAATCATGTCTCTGCGATTCTTGACAGATTTTTATTTTATTTTTTTTTTACAAAGCATCTCTCTTCATTTCTCTTAGGAAACATGGTGAGCAAGGAGGGTGGCAAATGCTTGCTCACCAACTCAGAGTCCGACTCAGAGGCACCGCCTTTGCCCTCCACGTCCCTGGCACTGGAGTATTCCCTGGAAGCCAGTCGACAGGTGAGGAAGAGAAACAAAGCCCTGCAAGTGCGCTTCAAGGACATCTGCGAGGCACAGAACGAGCAAAGGGAGGCGGAGCTGCAGGCGGCGGGGAAAGGCGGCAAGCCAATGTCGTACAAAGTGGCGTACCGCAAGTACATGACCGTCCCTGCCCGCAGGTCCATTCCAAACGTCACGAGGAGCACCGGCGTCCAGACGTCCCCAGACCTAAAGAAACGTTACCAGACCTTTCCCTTTGAGCGCAAAAAAGGCCACACGTTTAAACACGTGGCAGCAGTGGAAACGTATAAAGGTCACAATAACGGCTTTGTCATGGAGGCGAAGCAATCCAAAGCGGCTGAGCAGGGTTTAGACGAGGAGGAGGAGGGAGCGAACAGTGGGAGAGGAGTCCTGAGGACCAGGGCTCTGCTCCATACTAATGAGTGCATTGCCACAGTGGAGCAGCACAGTGCACCTGATGGCCTGTGCTCTGACGCTCTGCTGCTCAGTTGCACTGCAGACACAGACTGCCTTGCGGGTACGCCGAGAGGAAGCGGAGCTGGAACACAAGGAGAGTACCAGCTTTGCAGCGTCCCGTCCAAAGCCGGAACTGGATTACAACACAGGGAGTCTGATGTAGACCGCCTGGCCAAGAGGCAGCTGCTCAATTTGGAGGAAGGCTCGTCCCAAACTCTCCCAGACAGAACCTCCAAGGTTACGGGCCCCATCGCCTGGAACTCTCTCACACAGGTGGAGTGCCTGGACAGTCCGTCTGTGCAGAGCAAGAGGAAGAAAGGCCTGCAGCTGAACGGACTGTCTAGTGAGACTCTACCACGAGCCCGCAGGGGCTGTACAACGCAGGCGCAGTGCAGTACAGGGCAGCTTTCTGCCCGGCCGTTGCGGGGCATGGATGAGCCTCCGTCAGGCTGCATGGGCGGTCAGGCTGATGGGGCTCCCTCCAACCAAACACAAGAAGCCTGCAAGCAAATAGTGCCTGTAAATCAGGACGGGGATGTAAAAGCACAGCTTCAAGCCATGGAAAACCTCATCAGTTCCAGTCAGGAGACCATCAAAGTGCTGTTGGGTGTCATCCAGGAACTGGAAAAGGGAGAGGCCCACAGAGAAGGGTAGGATACCTCGCTTGCATCTTAACACCAGAAATTCAAACATCCATTTTTTTCTGCTATGTCACAGATTTCAGCTTTTTGGAAAAAATTAAATTCATAAATAGAATTGCATAGAGCTCAATAAAAGCCATTGTTATACAAATAACATGAGGCCCAGACATTAATATAGCTCTGAAAATGAGTCTGCAGCCAGCCGTGACTTAAGTTATTCTGGAAAATGTTCAACTTTAGCAACTAAATAAACAGAAACAAAACTACTTGCTTTATCAGAAAGAGCAGGCATGTATGAAAGCCAGTATGTTCCTCAAGCCTAAAAAACATGAGCTAAACCCAGTGTAATTAATTGTTCAATGGGAACTGTGTTAAAGGGCAGGAGGTCACAGAGTAAAGTCAGCATTTGTGATCGAAGCTAATCCTATTTTTGATCACTGGAGCTGCTACTAAACCACACTGCAAAAGTTTTTTTTTCAGCTTTTGCAGACATGCCTTGCAGTGTTTTGACATTGTAATGACATTTTGAATGATAATTTCCCTCCAGATATTCTGCAGCTGCTGCTGAGAATACTTGCAGATGCCTTTAAAAATATTATATGTTATGTTAAAACCACAAACCTCAATGTATTTTAATTGAATTCAATGCCCTTTCATCTCAAAGCAATACATTTGTTTATTGGGATGTTATATAAACAAACATACAAAATTTCTAGATGGAAATTTCTGTCTAATCTTCTTTTACAAATCTTCAAGTTTGGTCAGACTAGCCAAATAGTGCCAGAGTTCAACAATCGTCATACCTTGCCACAGGTTTTCAATTACATTTAGGTCTGTACTTTAAATGGGTCTAATTCATTTTTGATCTAATTCAATCCATTGTTTCTCTGGCCTAAACCTCTTACAGGTTGATGATGCATGAAGATACCACCACCAAATGTAACAGTGGGAATGGTGTGTTTAGGATACTGCACCATTTTAGTTTTCGACTGCACAAAGATAAGCACATAAGCCAAAAAGTTCAAAAAGCAACGTATTCCACATTCTTGGTCAGTTTAGATGGACGATCATGACTCGTCCATCTAATGCTCTTTCCATTTTCAGATGATTGGTTAAACCGTGATCTGCAAGACGTTTAAGAAACCAATATAATTAAATACTCAGCCAAATACATGTCCTTTATTTTTAGTGTTCTATAGCGAACTGTTAAGGCCTTCATAAAATAACAAGATTCATTCAAAGGTTAAATGAGACTTGGGCTGAACTGTGGAGCAGTTGGTAGCATCGTTTACAGCAGCAAGAAGGTCCTGGGTTTGAATCCCAGACTGGGTCTTTCTGCATGGAGTTTGCATGTTGTCCCTATGAAAGTCGTGTTCTCTCTGGGTACACCACCTTCCTCCAGAAGTAAAAAAAAAGGATTGTTGGGTTAATTGGTCTCTAAAGTGTCCTCGGGTATTTATGAGATGCATGGTCACGCGTTTCCTTTGGGATAAGTAAGAATGCTAACTTTCAGGTTTAGAAGGAGAAAAATACACATTTGGAAACATCACTTTTCTTTTACTCCATTTCTTTGGAAAAATACCCCACTTGACAGCAAATTACGTCCAACCTTATCCAACCGCACCCTCAAATGTTTATCTAGAATGTGTGAGTACTCAGCAAAAGGTCCAGACTGTGAAAAAGCCATTACTGTCCAATGGATGTGGAGTTTATGCAAAAGGGCAGCAGATAGCATCGGATCTGCCGAAATAGACAGTCCGTCCAAAGTGACCTGGCAAACAAAAAGGACGATTTGTTGAGCCAAATGCAACAGCTCAGATTCTCAGATTCTTATCTGCTTTCAACAGCACTGGGTCAAAGTTTGGAGGAAAATATGCCAAAATATGACACATTTCTATTTCTCATAACTCAGAAATGTCTGATGACTAGTTTTAGTCACAACATGACTGATGAGATAAGGGTTAAATTATAAAACATGGCATGAGGGAAGCAAAGATGGGAGTTCACACCATCTTAAAAAGTCAATTATCCTCCTCCAATCGCAAATAAGGTAACTCTAATCCTCTTATCACCCAACTCATAAAAAAGTGCTATGAGTGAAAAGTAAACAGACATGATGTGTAGGACGGCAATTCATCTTCAGTGTTGCACTGCACATCTGCCTTATCAGATGTGCCTCTAGTGGCAGGTGGGGAAGAGAAGGTTTTATTAACTTAAATTTGTTGCTGCTGCTTATTAACACCATATGTTCAGAGTAAGGTAGAAAAAAAACATTATGTTTCTGATGATTAATCACTAAAACCTGTCTTCTGTTGGAGTCAGTGAGCAGCATAATCCCCTTGTAATCCATTCAGGGCCAAAATAACCCATTTCCACCTATGCAAAGACAGTTTTCTTCTTGTACATGTTTCCATTGTTGTAATGTAGAGATTAAGTGAGTCATGAAAAAATAAAGACCTGCACTATTAACATTTCTTCATCCTTCATTTTTTCTATTTTACCTATTATTGCATCTACCGTAGTACAAAAGGCAGAGCCACCTTTATGCTCAAGGTGAATGGGTGCAGTTATGTCTATTAAACAGCTTCCTAATTCAGAGATGACCTAATCTAAAGCAACATGTCAGCTCAGAGGCATTTTCAAATTATCTGTATCTTGAGTCCTTGACTAAATTCAGCTCTTGATACGTGCCGTTTGTGAAATATCTGCAATATTAAGCTAAGATGTACAACAATACATTAAACATATATATGTATTACAGGCTATTACTGTATGGATCTAATGAATGGGATTTTTTCCCCCTCCTACATAGCTCAATACACACACAACAACAGAGAAATTTGTTCTGTCTCCCAGAGGTGCATGATGTCATTCTGACACAGGAGTTCTTGCAGCTTGCTGTTGAAGCATATTCTGGACACAATGTTTTTCTTGTGTGGTATTCTAGAAATATGAGTGGGAGAGATAAATGTACAACTAGGAGTTCTGCACTTGAGTCCTTGTACAGCATGGGGTAGCCTGGACAGAAAGAAATTTGCTGTTGTTCCTGCCACCTTGAGTAAGACTACAAAGTTCTCTGTTCTTGCTGATCTATATGACTTCAGGGAAAAATAACAAAAGGCCCTAAATAAAAAATGTATTTAAAAAAAATAAGGACGAGAAAAAAGGAAGCTCTGCCTCAAAAATAAGTTGAATTTGAAGAAGTTTTAATGTTATTTTTAGTTTTATATTTTTAGGCCAGAGTTCTGAGCTACACCATGTTTCAAATATTTTGAGATATGTCAGCATGTCTATTTTTGGGTGAGTGTAACTGGTGTGGAGAACCAAAAAAGACTTCTTCCAAGTTTCCTACAACTTAGTTTCAATAACTTTCTAGAATTGCCACCCTCATGGTAGCAGTATGTTGGACTAGCTGTATACTTTTTGTTGACTTTTGTTCAAAGAATTTTGGTTGAGGCATTGCTTTTTTGGAGAATTGTTCCCTCTGGTTTTGGATGATGTGCAACTGAAGGACTTTTGTGCCTACTTCTTTACTTTCAGGCAGTTATTTTGATGGGTAACTGTAGCAACAAGGTATTCTTTTTACAACTGGGAACAGCTGATTAGCATCTAAATATCTTAACTATAACCCCGAATCCCAGATGAGTTGAAAAGGAGGCTTCATGGATGCAGAGTAGGACCAAAGAGCAGAAAGAGGAGAAGGAAGTGTCATCCAGGAACATGCAACCATGGAATACTATCTCTGCTGCCAGGAGATTGCGCTGTTAGCATGTCATGACAGGCGTGAAACTGTCATGCAGCAACAATCTTCAGAGTCATCTTTAGATTTGTTGCAAGATTTACTGCTACTCAAAATTGTTCTTGCATTTAATTTCTCTTTGGGATAAAAAAAAGAAGTGTTTTTGAACTTAAATGGAGCAAATGGAATAATTCTAAAAAATAAAATACATAAGTCGCTTGTTGGGGGGGTGAGAGATTCTATTTTATGAAGTACACTTTATGAATTTAAAAGTGAATACCTTTAGAAGGATTAAATTACCTACATTATAATTTTTACTACGGTTTTAAGGTCTGACTCATTGGTTTTGATTCATCTTTTTTTCCCACAATAACAAGCATTGAGAAAAAATTAGGTTCCTTGGCAGGAGTAGTTTTGATTTCAAAAGAAAATGAAGAAACTACAAGTTAATGCCATCAAATCATATGTTTCAAACTTGATTTTAATAAACTAAAAAACTACATCCAAGTACATAACGTTGGCTAATTTACAGACCAGCAATTGTTTTGTCATTTAACTTTTCTTGTGAAAACCGGGGGGAAAAAAAATTTTTTTTTTTGACCTGCTGATTGTTCAGAGCCAATCCAAAGACAAATTAACTGACTAAATGCTATTCCTAGATATGAAAACACTAAGCAGCATTATGGCTGTAAAGCAATCTAATGTTGGATCCATGCTGCACAGCTTGGGCGCATTGCTGTGTTATAAGAGTGTTGGCAGACTAGAGCCAATTAATTACTTTCTCTGGGACTTGTTGCTAACCTGTCTATTAGCACTCTGTATGTGTGCTTGTTTTCTCACTGCTGGACAGCCACCCACACAGTGACCTTTGAGAAAGCTCTCCTGGTCGCAACCAAGGGTGGAGGGTGTATAAAAATACATTTAATGGCACTTTTGGCTTCACTCTTCCCAGGGGACGCCTGCCAAAATGAGTCCTGGTCTCTTATTTCCTCTTATCAGCTGGCCAAGAGCAAAGAGTAGGAAGACGCTGAGAAGGTCTGAGAGAATACTGTGAAGCTGTTCAGATGATTCAATCCAGTTGGCTGTGCAGACGGCTGCTTATTGATTGGCTCACCGACTGGGAAGTTTACGACCTTTTACGCTGCTCTAAAATATAAACTTGGAAAGCCAATTAATTACATTTTATACACAAATAATCTGCAGTGGAAATGTTCTGTTTGCAATTACCTGAATCTCTTACGATATTGCTGTCAGCGTCTCTCTCCCCTGTCTGAACAAGAGGCAGTGCAGTAGATAAAAAGGAGGAATTTATGATAGGAGCTTAATTTTTATAGGTGCTGCAACCGATGGGCAGCGTGAAAAGTACAGCAGTGACAGAGCTGAGTGTTGTTTCTGCCATGCAGCAGAGATGAGAGACAATATATATTAGGGAATCCAAAATATCCTCGAAGAAAGGAATAATGTGGCAGCATTTACTGCAGCTTCTGTTTGAGAGCGTAACTTTCAACAATAAATGTTTAAATCCATCTAAACAAATGAGCTCCGTTTATTTGCACATCTCTGTCTTTATTCCAAGATCCTGTGACATGGTTTCGTGAAAGTAACAGTTTCCTGTTTTCCACAGCCCAAAGGCATGTGTGTTCACTTCATTGTTGACTGTTCACAGTTATTACCGTCTGTGTCTCACCCATATGATTGCCTCATAAATTCATCATTTGTCATCACATGGCAACAGAGATAAGCGCCAACATGCTGGCCTGAGTAGAATAAACTAAATATAAATTATAAACTTCGGTTGCATGGATATTCCTTCAAGTCTAGACAAACTTTCAACAACCTTTATTTTAAAGGCTAGCTGTTGTTGTTTTCCCTGTTTAGTTAGCTGCATTAGTAATGTTATCCAACAAACATTGTCAGCAGAAGCCTGACTGACTCTGTTAATGGGATTTTATGATTTCTATATTATAATAAACCCTTCAATTGTAAGGGAACAAAAAAAAAAGAAGAAAGAAATCCGACATTTATTTTGACGGCTATTGTGAAATCGCAAGCTGTCATTTCTTTGGTAGTATAGCAACATTAGTACCAACTGTGTGCGCCTCTGATGACTCATGAAAGAGAGACTGATGGAGAATGTAGAGTTTATAACAAAGCATGAAGTCTTACATAAGTGCTGGACAATATGTCATCATTGTGATATCAATTTGGACGTAATGGAAAGGATGGCTTGGAATACAATTTTTGTTAGTTGTTGCCTATAATACATTAAATTCAGTCAATATCCACTGCAGCCCCTAAGTCATATTCAGAGGTATTATCAGTTATATATATACAGTATATATTCAAGAATAATGGAGTTGAGCCAATACCTTGGTCTTCAACAACATTTCTTGCTTGTGCTGAGGGGAAAAAATGTCAAAGCTGAGGTAAATACACACAAACAACTCAAAAACCTAAAATAGACGTCACTGTCATATGTAAAAGAACATTTCCACAGTTCATGTCTGTCTAACAAACTATGTCTGTACAACAAGGAATGAGGCAACACTAACTTTTTGGCTAGCAGTGACCACCACTGCAAAAAGAACCACAAACAGGCAGGGTTTCGGCTGCGCTTTTAACTGAATGAATGAAATACATTTTGAATGATATTCAACATGTCGTCATGACAGTAAAGGGATTTAAAGACACTTTTGTATTTTCTATCCAATCAATATATGTGCACAGGAAAGATCATTACTTTATGTCACATTAATGATTTATACATCACAATAAAACCAAGACAAGCAGCATAAAAGCCAGCGGGCTGAAGTCCAAAACTATATGTGTTTAGTTTACTTAGAGGACCTAAATGATTCTGAATTTACAAGTAATAACTCATTCAGCTCCTTTAAGACATTGCTCTGCACCAAATAGAACAATCAATGGGAAGATTATTCAGCAACAAATACATAAAGAGGTCAACAGAGGAAAGCAGGAAAAGAAAATGAGCAGCACATAAGAAAAAACTAATAATTTCAGATCGCCAAAATTTAAAACACTGTATTACCTATTCAAAGCCATTTTTTCTTTCCATTTTATGTCAAAAGTAATGTGCTATATTTGAAATGTTACAAACTTTAAGTCCTTGCTTAAAACTTAAAACTTTAGATGCAAATATCAACCTTCCCTTAGTTGCCATTTGACCTGATACAATGACCCACAGCTAATGGATGACAAGGTGCACTTTCTACTGGGCAGAGGCCACTGAGGAGGGCAAAGGAACTCCTCGTCACCCTCATTTACCCCAGGCTCCCTAACGAAAGATGACAAATAAGATGAGAAAGGAAAGGTGTGAGGCGGCAGCTTAACAAGTCCTGTAATTACTCATTCACGACTCTCATCTTCCCCCCAGACTCTCCTATCGAACTGGACAGGACACGGCCAACTGTGACACATGCCGGAACAGCGCATGCATTATTTACAGGTGAGTGGTCGTTCATCTTCAAAGACAAAAAGATCCACATGTAACCTGTCCTTTCTCTCCTTGAGAGCGAGCGGAGGAGTAAAACAGGGTAGGGATGAGCAGAGGGGAAGCAGCAATGGAGGCGAGGCTAATGTGAAATGCTGCTCATTAGCGCTGAGTGGGCATGGGACGTTTACACAGCACCATTTCTCTCAAAACCTATACATCTTTAGCCAACTGTCCAATTATCCCCTCAGGCCATTTTATTCACTGACTGGTGCCAAGCAGGTGTGCAGTTAGCAGGACAAAAGGGTGCACGGCTGAAATACAGAGAGGTCACATGCAAGAAAATTGAGTGAACATGGGGCCGTGAAAGGTTAAATTAATTAATGTCAAACATCAGAAAATTTCATTGGTGGGTCCAGTTGCCATGCCAACTCAAAAACTATGCTGAGCCTCCAAGAAGCTAATTTTATAAGCTGTAAAGACACAAGTACAAAGCCATTAGTTAATCAAGAATAAAAGTAACATCTCGTTATTGTACTTGTTTTATCACAAGAGTGGTTTTAGTTATAAGGCTGGCTCTTCAATCAGTCTAAAATAGTTTGCTTTTTCACAGCATCAGAGCAAAAATGATAATTTCTGGTCAACATGCAGCTTATAATTATTTCCTTTAAAAATTCAAGATAGAAAACTGACTCTTGAAATTTGATTGAATGATTTCCAGGCAGTTTTTTCCATTTCTAGTTACATATGCACATACAGAAATCAATAATTATTAAATTTAGCTGGAATGGGCTTGAGTGGTGACCGATTGGTTGGAATCTTAGATTTTTATGAACTGTGAATTCAGCCTACATAAAAACTGCTAGGTAACATTAACAACACTACTCTTCATTGTGGAAGCTGCTAATGTGGAAAAATGCTATTTACAATATCAGTGAGGGGATTATAGTATGATTGGGGAAGCATGGACATGTCTGAAGCTATCCAATGTAATTTTCAATTACATGAGAGCAACATTTTCAGCTGACAACAGGAAGGCTAAATGGAGTGAGTTTAGTTTTTGACTTTTAAATATCAGTATTGGAGTGAGGATCTACTGTATGTTCTCTATGAAATACACATGGAGACCGCTGATTTTGCAACAAACCATGTAAATTAGCTAGCATGAGATCCTAAAGAAGTTTTCAATCTGAAAATAAGTATTCCATACTTTCTTTTCAAATAATATTTAAACCCAATTTTATAGCAACAGATTTTACAATTACTACTGCAATTTATTAAACCTTTACATAAAGCTTCTCTAGTTTTGAGATATCTAACAAAAAGAGATTTGACAGACATTCAACGAACACATAATAACACTCTGAGAGTCCAAGTGCCTTGCTCTAGTCTGACTTTCTCAAGAATTCATAGGAGATTTTGACACCAGCTGAGAAGAACATGTGCCAGTGGCAAGCGGTCAAAAAGAAAGAAAAACAAAAACAAACGTGAGGTAAAGATGAGAGACAAAAAATTAGATCTTTAAGCTGCAAGGCGAATAAAAAGCTATCAAAGCTTTAGTTAATGGTCACTGCCACTCCATGCAGTCTGAATAAAGAACCATTTAAATCATATTTTATCTCAAACTCTCTCCATAACTGATGAGCCTCTGGCTAAACTTCAGTTGAGATGCACAGTACAGCTGTGTGTCTTCTGATGTTTGAGTTGGAGGAATTCCACATTATCTTGAAGTGCTTTTACAATCTCTGCAGGTGCCCCAAACCACCGTGGGGACGACAGCATGAGAAAGTTGCCCTAAAGGCGGCTTGGCATCAGTGAGAGTCTAGATGAATGATGGCATTTGACATGAATTACACAGACAGGGCACTAATTAAAAGGATATGATTAAGTTAAAGGGTTACAGGTGAATACATTAAAAATGAACCTATTCAATAGCCATGTCAATTCTTTCTTTAATCAGCAACTGAAATGCCTCTGGCTAAACTTCTACTTCTATATGCTGAAAAGCTATAGTTGCGAAAAGCTCATATTGGCTGAAACTTTATTTGATCCAATGAATGTTTGATTTCATTGGATCAAATATTTATAAAGACTTTACATTTTCAAATAGGAACTAAAAAAGTGTTTTCATTTGATCAAGATCCAATAAATATTATGCATCGGTTGTAAATCACAACACTTATTTCTTTGCCTCTGCATCAGTCATCATATAAAGATTTCAGAGAAAATGTCTCACGTGAAATAACCTGCAAACCTGAGAAATCCACATCGTCTTCTAAAACTGCACCAATCAATTGAAAAGCTAAATTTTTTGGAAGGCGAGATGAAAAACAGAAAACTCTGCACATAACCAGGCTCATTTTTTGACAAAACCTTGTCAGCGCTTGGCAAGGTTTCCGCTTGATAAAGGGCAGAAATTTCCCGCAGAGCCGTTTGAAATTTGCTACATTGACCCCAGTTCATCTTGAAGACACTCACTCGACATGGTTAATGGCTTTGATTGGACACAGAATCAAATATAGCAGTTATATTCACAGAAGCAGAGGGATTAAACAGCAATCTAATTACTCAGATCTCCATGAAAACAACCTCTCTGGAGGTGGAAGAACACAGGATAGGAAGCAGAGGCACAGAAATTCTGGTATGTGGGAAGAATAGCTGTCAACGGCGTCTAGCAGGATTTTCTTGTCTTTAGCAACCTCTTGTACCACTGAAGTCTAGTTTTAAGATAATCCTTTGTAAATATTTGGTAAAAGTTATGATTTTCAAAACAGTTATTGAAAAATCTACTTTATGATCAGGTCAGCTTGCCATGGCCCACTGTGCCAGTGCAACATGCACCATTAGTGTTGGTTTAAGCTGTATTTGTATGTATGTCAGTGCTATTGTGCTGAACTCGGTCTGACAACTCCAGGAAACATAAGGGTCCATAAATCATTTTCCCACAGCTCAGTCAGGACTCAACTGTCCAGTCTTTTAAAATAATCAATTTGTCCAAGAGAATATGGTATAATCCAAACAAATGCTTAGCATAACAACAGCCAGATTATTGATGCTGTTAGTCTAGGGGCTCGTACTTCAAAACAGAATGCATGAGCTGCTTGAGTTTCTTGTCAAGCAGCTCATGCATGCTTGAGCATGAGCTGCTCAAGCAGAAATGCTTCTGCTCATTTTAATCGTCTCAAATTCATTCGTTCCATCTCTGTTTTTTCATATCTTAGTTATGAAAGATATGATGTCCTGCTAATCAAAAAGTGATGAATTAATGAAATGTAGGTGACAATCAACCAGGATAAGATTAAGAAAAACTTTTTGGTTGATACAACCCTAGAATGCCGAGGGGAGAAGTGAAAATACAAAAGCAGTCGCAAAGGAGGTATAAATCTGAGAGGAAGAATAATCCCATTTACTTCACACTCTACTGCTATGGGCTAGCGTGCAGATCAAACAGTGAGGTCCTATGCCTTTATATTCTTTGAACTTTAATATTTTGTCACACACAAGACAAAAAAGTAAAATTTACTGAAACTTTATGAGATAAACCAACATGAAGAAATTGTGCAGCTGAAGGAAAATGACAAAAATGTAGTGTTTTGCTGTATTAAGCCCCTTTAATCTCATCCCCTGCAACAAATTGTCTTAAGAAGTCATCTATTTAGTAAATACAGTCCATCTGTTCAGAAATGAATAGTATAGTGTGCATTTGTATTCAGGAAGTTTTACTGTGATCACAGCTGAAAGTCATTGCTCTGTTGAAGGTGAATTTCCATCCTTGTAACAGCCTTTTACAGATTTTAAGAGTTTCTCCCAGGGTTGCCCTCTGTTTAGCTCAATTTTCCCATAAAACCTTGGGATATTCTTTTATTACCTAACCCTTTTTTAAAAAGGGTTAGGTAATAAAAAGGTAAGGTTTATCTCTGAATTGTCCATGTGTTCCTTCACCTTCATGATGCTGTTCACTCACTAATGTTGTCCAACAATCTTCAGAGGTCTTCAAAGAACAGCTGCACTTATTTTGAGATTTATTTGCCCTATGCAGGGTTTCCCCCCAGATTACGTGCTATGCCCGCTGATGGTGCAGTCCACCATTTTTATGTGTTGAGAATTGTTAATAGTTGAAAGGAAATAAAAAAATACAATTATGTAATTGTGATATTGGAAGACATTATTGGTAATATTTGAACAAACACATAAAAAATAGAATTACAATGAAACAAATAGAACTGTTTTGTACTTCAGACAAATCCTGTTAACGTAATCAACAATTGGATCTCTTTAAAAGTAAATTTTAATTAAAACAAATATTACCTACAATGGATATTGACAAGTATTTGTATGCCTAACTAAACATACAGATGGTACAAAATTCAAATATTTATTTTATGTTTTCTTGTATTTTCTGTCTTATCTAAATCCTACAGTTGTGTTTAATAATGACTCCCATTTGGTGCAGTATTTTGATTTGCTGGTTGTGATAGAAAGTGGCTACGGAGGTCCAGGGATAAAAACAAAAGACAAAAAACAAACAAACTGAAGTTTAAGTATAGTATGTAGTAAAATTCAGTGGTTATAAATACTTTGGCAAAGCACATTACTCTTAAGTGGCAGTGATTAGGAAAGTTGATTCAGGACATTCTATTCAGTGAGTACCAATGTTTTTCACTAAATTAGAGTTGCTTCCCATGAGTACAATTCTGTTTTTTGCCTCCTCATCTTATTTTTTATTTTGACTCAACGCACAACAATTGATCATTACACTAATTATCCAATGTCAACAATTCTTTGAAAAACATTGAACAGCACAGATGCAAAAAAAAGATTAGAAAATCATCAAAGGAAATAGGTTTTAAAAATGTTTAAAAATTCAGCCTATTGTGCAACAATTTAGGAAAATTTATTTGCAGAAAGCTGAAGATCACAATCAATATGTAAATTATGGATGTTACTAATCAAGGCTGTTCCATTGAACATCTCACTTGGAGGAGGACATCTCTTTTTGTTGAAGCATTATGTTTTCCAACATGGTGGGAAAGCTGGTTGCTATGGATACAAGAGCAATTCTCGACAGGACAAATAGCGTGAAGGGACAGTGTGGACAATCGAGCACCTCCGAGAGATAAGAGTACACAAAGGATCGACAAGGGGAGAATGTGTAGCCGCACGAGGATAAAAGATGTCAAGAAACAAACATTATTAAAGCGGTAGTGAAAGAAACATTGAGAATTGCGAGGATTTTATTTTAAATGCATGGAAATATTAGAAAGAAGGGACGGGATGAGAACAAGGAGAGAATGTCAGAGAGAGAATTTAAAGCTTCAGGGTCCAAAGTGCTTTCTTCCATTTGCTCTGATCTAACAAACCACTGCAGCGAGGGACACGAAAATGCCAACAACCTTTCCATTTTTGCTTTCAGCAAAACTCAGTAACATGGCAAGGCTCGCAAGACTTTCATTGGGAAATGCTGAGATCTAAACTTCAAAGGAACTAATAAATATTTCTATATCAGGCCTTCTCAAGACCAGGTTATACTTTTGGGTTTATTAGCTTTTCAGATTGACATATGTTCAATTTCCCCTTTTTGGTGATTTCTTTCCACTTAGAATTCACATTAATCTTCATATGTAAAGCATGTATTTTGTATATTAACTTTTGATTCTCAAATATATCAATGCATGCATTTATCTCAAAGACACCAAAAGGGCCAACAGAATGGAGATGAAAAATAACCCTTGATCTTGGCCATCTATTTAAGTCTCAAGTGTTTTGTTCAGTTGCAACTTTGCAAACTCAGGCTTTATTTTAAAACAAGAAAAAGGCTTTAAAAATGGCAGATTTCTTCCTGGCTCTCTGACAGTTGAGAGTTTGTAAAGTGTGTGGAGAAACCCTTAATTTTTTCTCAGTTTGTTATTTTCCAAGAATTGCATAGTCTGACCTTGGGATGAACTTGCAGGGATATTCAAATCTGGGAAGAAATGCAACCGGGTTTTTTTCAGGATATCACCTTATTCTTTATTGTCGTGTTTTCCAGCCCTAGCCTTAAGGCAAACTGCTTTGCATGTATTAGGTGCTTCCCTACTTCAGAACACCTGATTTCAATTGATGGCTGATTAAAAGTTTTTTTCTGAACTGCAATCATCTGAATCAGGTGTCTCTCTAAGCAAAAAAACATCTGAAACATGTATGACAGTACACGCCAATACAATTTAAAGTCATGCATAGGCTCCATTACTCAAACAGAGGTTTTCAAATACTGGCCCTCAATGGTAGGTGCCCTGCAACTTTTAGATGCGTCTCTGCTTCTACACACCTGAGTCAAATAATTAAGTCCTTAGCATGAGTTGACTGCTTACAGAGGTGGTGATTCAACCATTAGATTCAGGTGTTTTGGACATTTGACAGACACCAGCAGTCGAGGACTGTATTTAAGGCTCCCTGCCCTTAATTCAATATCAATATTCAATATCCTGTATGTGGCATCCATATCTGAGAGATGGCAATCAGCTGAAGGATATTTTGCCCATTTATTTTGGTTTTGCAGTACTATGAATGTCTTTTGGACTGCAATCTTTCAGAGGTTTTCTGTTAATTAGTCTGACAATCGAGTAATCGAAAAAAAAAGATATAATAAAAATATTGGTAAATTCTACCATGTAACTGAATTAAGTAAGCTGAATTATCGGATAACAACATCTGCCCAAATTTTCATATTTGTGCATCTCTAACAATTACTTTTCTGTAGTTTAGAAAATTAACCTGTAACAATAATAGCTCAGTTAACCTGGACAAAAATTATACAGATATCTGAAATTATATTTAATGCAATAATAAAGCAGCAAAAACATAACTAAAAAAAGTCTACACTCCACTGTTTAGTTTTCAGTCAATTTAATAAATGAACTCTCACTTTTTCCAGCCATTTATAGCTTTTGTGTCCATGTGCGCAACTGCAATTGTGGTGAATTTATTTTACAGTTCGTCCACAAAGCTGCACTTACGCTACGCTAAGCATCAGCTACAGCAGCCTGCATTGTTCGTTCCACCTGTATAAATACACCCACTGAGCTCTTTACTGCCATCCGCTCCGAACCAGCCACTAGGCAGCAACTCCGGAAGGAGAAAGGCTGTCCTATTTCATACATCACACCAGTCATTTTAAGGATGCCTAAAATGAAACTGATTAATATACTTAGGAATACTAAGTCGCTAATTTGTAATTAATGATGGCTATTCTGACCAAGATAATACAAATGAAAACTGTCTTTTGAAACAGAAGTAATTGCACAAGCTAACAATTGTTATTTTATTAAGTGAAACTGCTCATTTCCATGGTTGCAGAGCAGGTCTATAAAGCTCACTGCATATCGGTCCACTACCACATTAAGATCAACAGAAGTGTATTCCCTATATAGTGTTAAATCAAAAAGACTTACCTAGCATGAAAATGTCTCTTTTTAGGTATAATAATCTGTCTGATTAATGAGATGTCTACCAGTGTTCGTTTTGCTTTCCTGATGCTATATGGAAATGCTGTAAAGCCACTAAGAGATAAGAAAAATGTATTTAAAAAAAGGATACACATGATAATATATATATACTGCAGTTAATGTTTTACTGAATTCTAAGAGTTTGGTTTGTCTGTTATGTCTGACAGATAAGAGCATAAATCTAAGCAATTGATAAGACGTGCTAAAATATCCCACCAAAAAAACTAGGATTACGCAAATATCTATCAAAACAAAAAATACTTTATTAGGTGTCCTTGGAAAAGAATTAAGACCACACTGTGATACAATCTTGTGAGTACCAAAACATATTTATCTCCAAATATCACACTTCAAAAGGATGGCTTTGTCAACTCTATACAGTAAAATGTGTTTCCATTAAGTCTACATGACTGTGTGTTGCTTTGTGAAAATGAAATTTAATACTCTTAAGATGGCTTGCTTTACTTCTGTTTTTGAATAAAGGTGAATGGAACTGTCAATCCTATTTTGGAAAAGTACAGTTGTTATTTAAGTATTTCTTAAATAATCGAACAATAAAATACACAAATTCACAAGAAACATTTTGGAATCCACTGCTGAAGAAGTATAGATACACTAACGTGTCCAGTGTTTGATGCTCGCATGGTAGAGCAGGGAAATTTCTTTACCAGCTTGGGTAAATCTCTTACTTTTTTGTTCGTCTGTCTTTATGATGTGTGTGCGTGTGTGCATGTGTGTGTGTGTGTGTGTGTGTGTGCATCCCATACAAACTGGCACAGAAATAAAACTACTTTACTCCCCAAAAAATTGGTAATGAGATCAGCTTCTTTGTGCTTTTAAACAGCATTAACAGAGTTTTTGAAGAGATTTAGAAGGCTAAATGAAATTCTCATTCTATTGCCTCATTAACAGCTCACTTTTACGTTTGGGGAGAGACCCATTGATTGAATTTTTGATGGTTCTTTTTAAACGGCAAGAGCTAGATTATTTGTGGTCATGTATCATATTTAATATTCCGGATGATGCTCCACCAGAGTTCATTCAATGGTTTAAATAATAAGACAATGGACTGAAAAGTCTGTATGCCATCTTGCATATTTAACCATTTAATTTTCTACAAATTACCAACCCAAACGTTTCACTACTTAAGTTCTCTGAGTGAAGTTTGTATAAAAGCTTAGAAAATTTAGATAATTATTATAACCCTGAAAAATGTGCAGTAAAAAGTGATGAGTTGCTAATTTGAAGTAAAGAACTCGATTGTTTCTATTAGGGAGAGACTAACATTCCACTTAATTTTTATGTCAAGACTATACTGGTCAATTTTATTCTGGGTTCCAATACACAACCTGAATCTGTTCACATACTTTCAAATGTGGATGCACAAATACACGCAGACGGCAAATGTGAATTTACACCAATGTAATTACCAGCCAGTGATTTATTGATTAAAGCTGGCCTGAGTCAAAGAAAAGCAAAGTGCTGAGTGCAAGCTCAAGAAATTAACATTCAATCTGCTCATTGTCAAACGCCCACATTTATGCCTGCTCTAATCAATAGCAGATGCATCAATGTTGATTATAAAAACTTTTACTGAAAATGATAATGGATGCACTGCATTTAAATAAAAACCAGAGCAGTCACCCTGCAGCTGTTATGTAACTCAGTCTGTCACCCCCCAGCAAGTCCGACTCAGGTAGTGACTGGAGATAGCTTTAGCAGATTAAAGCCCCCACACTTGCCACAGCTGTGGCTGTAATCTGAGTTTTACTTAGCAGAACCTAGTGGTCAGATGTGTGTGGGCGTCGGATTACAATGATGGCTCCGGATAAATTCCCCAGGGCTTTGGGGGAAATGTGACGGACTGCTAAGAAGGACACAGCTCTGCGCTTTGTGCCCAGCAAATCCCAACATATTAAATTGCTAACATTTTTCCATCATCTTTCGAAATATTTTGAGGGATCACAACACCATCCACAGAATTCAGCAAAACAAATCATTTGCATTTCAGCATTCTGTCCTGTGACCAACTGCTTGGTACTGAAAGATACTGACAAAACATTCTTCTTGCTCCACCAATCTGAGACAGCAGTAGAAATACCCTGAATGGTGCAATCAAAACTAGACGCATTTGGTTCCTTTGCTATTTTATAATAAAGCAAATGAAAACCCAGGGCATTTTTCCAGGCTAAGCGCTGGTGTGACAGATGAGCTGCAGAGGTCAAGTGAGAAACGGTTACACTGGAAATGCTTAATATGGATGTAAGAGCAATATGGCATCCAAAATTGCATTAATACATGCAACAACTGCAGCAATGGGAAAATGTTTTCCTATTTTGAGGAGTACATACAGTATGTATCAAAATATTGGCACTAAAAAATTAGCATGTACGTATATGTATATGTGACATTTACAAGAGCATCATAATGAATCATCAAAAAGTACATTTAACTCCACATAAAAATAAGACTAGTATATTATCCAGATTTATTTTATAAAAAGTGATATATTTAAGGTGCTTATTGTCATAAATTATTAAGATTATGGCTGACAGCTAACAAGAACCCAAAAAAGCTTATCTTGTCAATCTCATTGGGCTGCTTAAAGTGTGCTTTACACTCCTCTAAAGGTTGTAGTTGTAAGTGTTGTTTGAGCACCTCTTTTTTTATCCACAGTTTTTCCTACATCTTAACTTTCCATTGATATGCTTGCACAAAATCCCCTGCCAACAGCCATCTTTTTTGGGTAAAAGAGCATTGGGCTTATCCTCTTTGTGGAGGCAGCAGTGAAAATTTGCTGGACAACTGTCAGGTTCGCATCCCCTATTTCTGTGTAGGTAATAAAGCCACACAGAAATGGGGAAATTTCTCTTATGTAATATAATATAATATACCAAAATCTATAAAATAAAATAAAAACTCAATTTAGGCATTTTATTAGCTGGAAGCCATAATCACCAAAATCGATGCTTAAAATTCATTACTTGGGGTGTCAAGAGTCTATTTAATATATATGAGTTTCTATTTCTGAATTGAAGTGCTGAAATAAATTAACTTTCCGTGATATTCCCAATTTAATGAGCTGCACCTGTGATATTTCTAATAAATCTGCTAGGGTGATCAGTTGTTGATTTAATTACTCGGAGCAATTCTGCTAATTTGTTGCACTGAAGAAGTTACATAATACAACCCAAGACTCAAAAAGGGTTGGTTTTATTTGAGATAAAGCCATGAAGGCATCACCCTATGGTTTGCACTGATTTCTTGTGTCTTTTTTTGTTCCTTTAGTGTGGAATTGGACTTCAAGCTGCAGGAGGACAAGTTACAGCCACTGATGAAAAGGCTTTGCCCTCCAACGGACTCCCACTTCCCTCCCCTGCCTTACCCCCAGGAGGCCTTCACCTCCACTCCAAAACGCAAGTCCAAAGCTGAATCCAAGAAGCATGCCCGCTGGAAACTTTGGTTCCTGTGAGAGCTGCAAGACCATCTCCAAACCCTAAAACTGACAAAGGATTTAAGAAAGGATCAAAATTTCTTCACATTCTTTGGTTTTTACAACCTGAAGGATTTTATAGACCTGTTGGGCACTTTTAATGAAGACCTCTGGATATACCTAGATGGCAGGAGAAGTGATAGAAGCGTGGACTGCATGGATAATTAACACGGTCATGCCCAACAACACTGGAATAAGTCATAACTTTGCCTAATTTCCTGAAACAACAACAGGGAAACATATTCAAAGATCAGCAAGATGAGGAGACGAGATTACTTGCCACTGTTTCCTGGCTTCTATTTTTTATTACTGATGTAGACCTGTTCCCGTTTCATGTTGACGGAGAGATGTCCGCCATATTTCTATTCAGCTGTTGGGATTTTCTCTTCCCTCTGAGTCTCCAGGAGAGGCTGATCACTCAATGCTGAAGCACCAAGGCCTACATAAACAGCATATCATTGTACTGTAAAGCACAATTAATACTTTTCAGGATTCCGTATCTCCAGAAGTAACAGGAGAGAATAATTTTTTCTTGTACCAACAATATATGATGGACTGAGTATTTTCATTAGCAAAAGTCCTAAAGGAGAAACGATGGAGAGGTTTGTTTGGACTTCTGTGATAAACCTTCTTTTCATTGATAAAATGTGTCAAAAGAACATATGACTTTGGAGAAAATAATGAATAAATACCACTTATTTTCTTAATAACATTGGAAAATAAATGTCACTCTACTTTTTTCTATATAAATATATATCAAAGTATATCGATCCACTTTAAGGTGAAAATAATTATATTTATTTGAACTAAAGCAAAAGGTGAGCTGTGTAGTTCAACTACATTTAAAAAGAAGTGTGTACTTTCTTTTTAATCCATCAAATATAGTTTTCAGTAAACTCATGGTGCACTGAGTCACTGAACCCACCAAAAAAAAAAACAAGAAAATACGAGAATGCATTGTAGATCAGCAGTTTGTATTGTCATCATTTGCTTAAACGTCAAATATTTTGTAGTTTTAGTGGTAAATTTGAACTTGTGGATTCATGGTGGAATAGTGGTCCAACAATTAATGAAAGTGTTAATTTGATGCACAAGTTTAAATTTACTGTGGTCCTTTTTTTTGCCTAGTTATTTTGATAACTTTGAAAATGTTTAGCACACCTGGCTTCCCTTAAACTAATTTTTCCAGATAAATTCTAAACTACTAATTTACTTGAATGTTTAACCTTTCAGTTGAATACATTCCAAGATCTTTATTGAAGTTTTAGATATTAACTGTTAAGAATACTTTAAATAGTTAGATGTTACATCCATGCTCTTATTTTGAAGAGGGTCAAAACAGTTTATGGAGCAGCTCTGGTTCCTCTCTTCATGTTCTCACTCTCTTTTCCACCCCAACAATTTTGTTTCAAAATATAATATACAACATAATATTATGTTAGCATTAAGTATAAATTTGACCCTTTCAGAATCCACAATCAATTCAAACTTGTGCAGCCAATTCTTAATCTTTTGAAACATAACCATTGCACTTTGTAAAACCAGTTCAAAAAACCACTGAAAATCCAAAATTAATATGACAAAAACGCCAATCAGTGTATGTAAACTTTGGGTCAGAAGCGTCCATATTTATATATATAAATATGCCACACATATAAAAAGGGAAATAAAGTTGCTTTTAGTACATGTGAGGAATGAGAGCAAAATCACTGTGATTGTATCACAAGTGTCTGATACAATCCTACAAGTGACACCGATCCTACAAGACTGACTGTTCCACTTCTGATCACAACTAGGGCTCCTACAATGCAGGGTGGCAGGCACAAGGCCTTGCATGCTTTTTACAAGCCTTGGACTTCACAGGCTATTTTCTAAATTTTTCAAGAAACACTTTTTAAGAACTACAAAAGCCTCTTTTAGTTTTCCCCCCATTTTAAATGTCTGGAATCTATTTGAAAGGCAAATCATGTAGGTATTCTACATAGGGTTCATTTAAAACATTGCAAGCATTTATTATATTATAGATAGGCATGGGCCACTATATGAAACAAAATTGAAAAGAACAGCTTCTAAACATGGCAAAAGATTGATGAATCTAAAAAGATGTCCAAAACTTTTATCTGATTTGAAACATAAAAGGTGTATAAAGGATCATTCTGCTAAAGTATTTAGAGGCCAAATATAGTTATAGTTCTTTTCACTCAAGAGAATCCAATGCTGGCAAATGCCTGTTTGTATAAATATGTTGTTTAGCACCAAACAAGGCTAACACTTTTAGGAAGTCAGTATTTGAAAGAGAACAAAATAAAGCTACCAGTTTCACCAAAGTCACATTGAAAGGCAAAAGCACTGCCCCAAAGAAGAAGAAATGTGTTCAAATTGTGTCAAGGAAAAACATGACCATCTTCCAAACAAGACATGAGTGGTTTAATCTTCACGAGCTTAAACATGCTGCATTCTGTAGGTTACGTGTGCTTCACTTTTGTAAACGCAGGTTGGTTTCTTTCAGTAGCTATATTGTAGCATTTAGAAAGAACTAGATGTTTATCTGTACCTTACAGAAGTGCAATTGATTTATTATGTGCAATACTGTATTTTATACTGTTTTTAAAGAAAAGAAAGACTTAAAATAAAGGTATTTATTATTCTAAAAATGGAAAAAATAAAAACAAGACATCTACACAGCTCTCAAAAAATGAAGACTGTTTCATTACTAAAGCATGCAGACACAAATTAAAAGGTCTTGATGACAAAATGCTGTCCAACAGTCTCAATCACACATTACACCAGTTTGAGCAAATTGCAGCTCAAATTATCAAAACAGAATGAGACAAAACAAATTTTCATTCAACTAATTTTGCATCAAATTTTTAAATATTTTGAGCTGAAATCCGAGCCAAGCCATCTGCAGACTGAAGAGATGCAGAAAATTAATGCAGAAAATACGTTGTGCTTTTGGTAAGCAAACCTTGTGAAATCTCATCTATAGAGAACAGTCTGCAAATGTATGCTTACATACAAAAAAAAGATTTTCTGTGTGATAACCTGCAGAAGATTAGGTTGGGAATGCTGCTGCGTCTTTGATGTGGCGCGGTGGCAAAGAAACGAGAGTGGAATACAACAGAAGGGATGAGCAGTGCAGCGCTTGTGTCTGCCTCGGAGCCAGTTTGAGGACATCAAAACCGTAATGCGGTTGGACCAGAAACAAAGTGCAACTAGAACCAGAGACAAGCAGAGGACAAAGCCCTGAACAAATGCCCCAGAGACGCAGTGAGGCAGAGAGATCCTTGTGTAGATGCGCTAGGTAGTTTGACTGGAGGGCAACACTCCTCCTCCTCTGAGTCACAGTAAGAGTGTCACCATGGGGCTGTTCCTTTAAGTGCTGGTATAAAGCACAGTAGTACAAACATGACATCTTACTATCTTTTACACATTGTCCTTAGTGGTTTAACAGTGTCAGCTGGTTTCAGAGTTCTCTCAGAAAGGCTACATTTCTCAAACGTGTGGTTGAGAATCAGGAAGAAGAGGTCCAGTGAGTGATAACAAGGTGTTTGAGGCATTATGATGCATCGCCATATCTCACTATGCTTCTTTTCTGTGAGCTCTGCAGCAGTCTGGCCAGCAGGAGAGAGACGGAGGAGGAGGGAGAGGGAGCGAGCGCACAGCCAGAAAGATGCAAGAAGTGAACACATATGTTTGGACAGAAACAGACAAACTCATAAAAGACAAAGAGGAACAAAACGAGATTAAAACAGGAGGGAGTATTCTGATCCGACCAGGTTTAATGAAACAGATGCTTTGCAGAACGCTGTTTATCCAGAGAGCATGCAGCAGAGAAGAAAAGCACCAGCTCCTAAAGCCAGTCCACCTGGTACTGTCAATCAATAACACAGGGTTCTTCCCCTGCAGCTCTGCACACTGCAGGGAAACCTCCAGGAGAACTCCACGGGAGTGCAGCAGTCCATACGCATGGTGTGCTTCACTGTTGCTAAATAAGAGAAACGCTTGTTTGACAACCAACATCTCAATCTATGTCCCGGAATTTTGTAATAAAAATACATAAACCTGACGGCCAGATGTTGCTTTAAAAATAACTTAATTCAAAGTTTTTCTTGTATAAAACAAACGCCACGGTCGGTTTTTCAATTTGTTTTCTATTTTTATGCAAGTAAATTTTTTAGCTGGATAAAAATGATTCTACATTCCATAAACATTATTCAGAGACGTTAAACGAACTGATGCGAAGACAGCTAAAGTGCTCCAAGTAGGACTATTTGTATCTTTCGCTGTGTTTTTATTATTGTTTGTACTTCAGGGTACTCTACTCTTATACGACACAGATGTGGGGAAAAAAAAGCCGTATGTCAAGAACACAGCGAGGATTTCAGATAATTTGCTACAAAAAAACATTGAAGCAATCGATTTTTTTAGCTTCCTGGCAGGATCAAAAATCCCACCAAATCTGCCAAGCAGACAGACTTATGAAGATCCAATGGATGCAATGTAAGACACTAATTACAACATGAAAGACAACACAACACCTGATTGAGACATGCATAAATTGCTAACTTAAATCCTCCACTCTCTTTATTAATATAATTTTATTGGATTTGCAAGTTATTTTCTTGACTTCGATGCTGGTACATGACATAAGTTGAGGTTAAATGAGCGAATCATGACATTTTTCAATGGTAAAAGTTTTGAAATAAATCAGATGAAAAAGCTTCAGAGTAGAGTTGGGCCACATTAAATATTGAAGATGACTCTCATCCTTGTCACCACTTGTTTCAGCCTCTGCATCCACATTAATATCCGTCACTGAGGGTGGACCATCGTCAAAACTTGGCTCAACTTATAAGTTTGAAAGCCTATTTTTTTCTGAATCTCACTTGTACTAGTCATATTCAGTTCATCACAGGAAAACAGAGAAAGAAAGGACAGACAATGATGCACATGTACATTTAGGACTAAGTGCAACTTAAATAAACCAATTAACCTTAATTAGTGCCACATAGATATTTCAGGACTGTGGGAGGAAGCAGAGAGCCCATTCATGAGGAGAACATGCAAACTCAATGCAAGAACACCCCAGGCTGGCATTCAAACCCAGGGCATTCTTGCCACAGCACCAGTGATAACTGTGCCACTATTCAAGCTTATGCAGACATAATTTTCTTTTTGTTTGTTTGTTTTAGCTTAAAACTTTAGTGTTTTTGTGAAATCCAGCATTAAAAATTCATTGTTTTATGACTTGAAGTGTTTTGATTATAATTGTACAATACAATGCATCACTGATGACTGGTATATTCTACTCCATCTGAGTTGTAGCCCACTGTGATTCTGTGAAATCCAAAGCTCAATTTATAATGCTACTGTTTTTTTTTAGAATTGAACAGATGTTGACAAGCAATTTCACCACTGGCAATTCCCCCTAATGGTCAGGTTTAGTGTGTTACTTATTAAGCAGCCAGGAAGACAGAAGACACAGATTGCTTTTTTGTGGATTCACTCCATCCCTACAGCAAAGGAAAATGTTATTCACGAACATAAAGGTAAAACTTGGGGATTTCAGCAGGACCTGGCAACACGTTTCTCCTATTATCCTCATGTAAATTTATTCAAAAAGGCTAGTTTCAAAGCCACTTGCGAGGGTGGACGTGAATACAAAAGGCAGGCCCGCTAGGATGTCCAATGAATCAAACGTATGATGGTGCTGTGTCTAAGTCGCTAACAGGCGTAGCTCTGCAGTGACAATGCGCAGCAAAACCAGCACCACCCCACAAAGTCGTTGCTGCGATCGCTCTCATCAACATTCTGCGTCCACCACAGCAGGGGGAGAGTAGAAAGTTAATGCATAAATCTAAATGTAAGAGGCTGCCACTCAGAAGAACAAGGTCGGCAGTAGCTGCAGCAGCAGCAGCACTGCCTGCAGACGATGCAGCACCATCCAAATGCAGCAACTGCAACTTTGATGGGAAGGCTCTCCGGAAGCTCATAAAAATTCAAGCTAATCCCATCGATCATCAGGTCATGATTTACAGACTTAATTTCAATGCTGTTTTATTATGTAAACTACAGACATTGATGTGACCTCTAACTCCGCATCGCATAGAAGGATTCTGCACACTGATGCAAAATGCCATTCAGGTACTTAGAAATGTCAACGCAGTCAAGTGCAATGACCAGTCGGAAAACGAGAAATCAGCTGATGAAAGGCAGGGGTCAGAAGGGACAAAATAAGAACGGAGTCAGAGGGCGGCAGCAGCATTTGTATACAGAGCAGATCATTTCATTAGAGGCCACAACTGCAAAGAAAATAACTGCAGAGGAACGTCAGACAGGAGTAGCTTCATTAACTGAAAAAAAAGACGCTGGTCTCCGACGGTGCCATTCAGCGATAGTTGCTGGAAGCAGGCAACACTCTTTCACCTCCACCGCAGGGGGGGAGGAACTCCGAAATAGATGCACTTAGTATAATACAGCAGTAACACAGCAGAGGAAACTTTCCCTCATCTTGACAGCCTGTTAGACAAAATGGAAGGAGAGTTCCATATCTGAAATACAAGATCAAAACAAACAAACTGCAAAGAAAATAACTGCAGAGGATAACGCCTTTTTCCGAAATTCCACTTTCCAACTTTTTGAATATGAGCCAAACAGGACTAGAAATGTGTTCAATCTTTGACACAGCCATGAATAGCCTGGAAAGCTGCAAAGAAAGAGCAATCAGGAATCTTAAATCTCCGGCGAGGAAAAAACAAATGGACAAGAGGGCAGCCTGAGCTGAACTCACAGCTTCATTAGCTTCACATTATTCAGCACGATGCACACAAGCAATCTGTTACCCTACAAAGGGCTTCCAATCTACAAAATTAGCTCGACGCAAAGTTAGGAATGCCATTAGACAGTTTGAAAGATGGAAAGAACGAACAGCTATGGACCCTTCAAAAAATGCGTGCATCCTGGGAAGAAATGAGTTGGAGGAGAACAGACAAAAAATGAGGCTGCTGACGTTTAACAGGACAGCAATATGACAAACAGGATGACTACAGTAACTACTGACAAAAAGTCCCATTGAAAACTATGCAGTTTTTTGCATTTCACAGAGATGGAGCTCTATTAACACAAAAACTCACTATCAGTTTATAAATGGTCAGTAGATGAACAAATGGATGGATGGAAGAACAGAAGGATTAACCATGGATAGATGGACTGATTCTTAATGTGTATTGATAGATAAATAATGGGACAGGAAGTCTTGAAAACAAATCATTTTCACAATTTTTTTGATTAATCTTTACCCAAAAACAGGAAGTAATTCCCCAAACTTGGTCAGACTGTGTGGTAGTGCAATTATCAGTCAGTGCAAGAGGTTTCACTGGTTGTCCTGTTCTAATTTCAAGCTGAGGCGAAACACCCAAAAAAGTTGCTGACCTTCGGCTGTTTGTTCAACCAGAGCTCAAATTAACAGCTCCCCCGTCTCCAGATAGTCTCAGATGTCTAAAAGAATCATTACATGTAACTTTATTTATACAGGCATAGAAGTATTTCTGGATTGCTAACGCAAAATCTCAAAAAGGAATATAAAAATGGCTTATGTCTGAATAAAATGTTACCAAACTATAACCTAGATAGAGAAGATAAACATCTATATGATGCAAAAAAAGCAACCCAAACAATATCGGAGGTTGAATTTCAGGCCTGACGAACAAGTGGAATCTACAAAGGCAGACCTTGTCTTTACACAGAGACTGATAAGTGTATTAACCACTATGAAGCTCTGACGGAGAGGCGCTGTAAGAAGGATGCTCATGGGGATAACAGAGGGATACAGTAATTAGATTACAGAGCGCAGCATTAGATGTGCACTAATAAGAGGATCAGACACTTAGATAAGGAAACCATACTTTACAAAAAACAACAGCTCAGGCAAAACAAACAGTCAGATATAGTTGTGTCTAGAGAAAGATGCGGGTCATTTTTATGAAGAAGGAATGTGAAAGGGATCTGCAGAGGTGGACAGTGTCAGACTGAAGCAGTTCTGGGCTTTATGCAGTTTCACAGTCTATAGTGCACAGACATAAGAGCTGATAGTACATATTTATGTACATGTATGTGTCTCTTTGTGCATGAACCTACAAAAATAAACAAGAAGGCCTGGAGATGGGACTGTCCTGCTGATGCTATCAGTGTCTGACAAACTTACGATGTGAGGTGAATCCCGGCCCATGGAGATGACTGTCCTGTTTATTGTCCTCAGCAGCTTCTCCATGATAACCTGAACATGCCACTGGGTGGGACCCTGCAGAGAATACAATGGAATATCCATCAGAATAGAGACATCACAGCAGAGGAAGATGATAAAACAATATAAAAAGCTAAAATTCATTGGCTGCGTAAGAGTAAATTATTTCTTTATTATGCAGACATAACAATACATTAATGACTTTTGTTCTGCTATCACTGACAAAAGTTTTAAAATAAGTATTTCTTGAATTTCTACATAGATTGGAAATAGAATGCAGCCTAAATAGATTATGGTATAAATATAAAGTGTAAGAGCCAAAAATCCCTTGTGGGCTAGAGAAACCTTTGCCCGATGCACTTTCCGTTTTATTTTTGCATCGTCCCATTTATCTGTCTGAGGCAGTTCTGGCATGTTTTTCTTTTTATTGCTCATTGTACCTTTCCGAGGAGGGAACCAAAGCTGACAAGAAAGAAATCTTGAAAAATGAGTATAAAGCCTTATATAAATATTTTTTAGAAGGAGTAGCATAATTTTAAACTGTATTTCTAGTGATAAATTCCATGAAACTCTGATCGATATCAAGTAGTAAATAATACATTTAACAAGACGTTTCAAGGGTGGCGCATAGCATAGGAAGAGCAGGAGATCCATATAGAGGGGCTATTAATCCTGAAGGCAGCAGTGTGGTGTTGGACTCCTTGCCTATCAGATTTGCTGATTTCTGATCTATAAAAAATTCCAAGTAAAGTTTGGATTTATACCACTTTTTCAGTGCAATGAAATTTGAGATCATATTACAGATTTGTATGCATCCTGAGTTGGAGTGTTGAATTCACACCTTAGCAAACAAAATGAACCACTATGAATGTCTACTGAGCAGCTGGCAGCAAGTCTTCAGCTCCTCCTGCTTCTTTCTAGGAAAACCATCTAGAGTTTAATTAAGCCAGACTAACCAGGGCCGGTGTGAATGCACCACCAAGTCTCTTATTGAGATATATAAAGCTTTACACATTCACAAAGTTATATAAAGCAGCCACTGAACGTGCTACCTTTCAAATAAGAAAGTTTCACTTACATTTTTCAGAAAGAAGGACTCTTAGGCAGCCTTTCAGTTGGAAAATGAGGTCAACTTTACTGCAACATGGTAAAGTTGCAGTAAACAAAAAGTGTACGATTCACTTTACATATACCGTATTTTCTGCACTATAAGGCACACCGGATTATAAGGCGCACCTTTAATGAATGGCCTATTTTAAAACTTTTTTCATATAAAAGGCGCACCGTATTATAAGGCGCATAGAATAGACGCTACAGTAGAGGCTGCAGTTAAGTTATGCATCCATTAGATGGAGCTGCTCTAAAGGGAATGTCAACAAAACAGTCAGATAGGGCAGTCAAACTTTATTAATAGATTACAAACCAGCGTTCTGACAACTCCGTTCACTCCCAAAATGAATAAAGAGCTGTTTTATTATTTTCCCCGAGGTAAAGTCAGTGACGTGGTATTTTTGTGACACAGTTTATCGTGGCACAGCTAGTTAGCGTGCTAGCGCTGTTGCCTTCATTCCAATAGTGATTGTACTGACACTTCTACTTGCTGCTCTCTGTTCAACAACCCACTGTTCGAGTTTGTCCTCCAACTGTAGCCGTCTCGCTTTGTTCCCTCGGAAACTCTGTTTAGTCTTCCAGAGACTAAACAGATGACCTGCGCCTTTATGCTTCCTCCACTTCCGCACCATTGACTCGTTAATATTAAATTCTCTCGCTGCTGCTCTATTCCCGTGTTCTACTGCGTAACTGATCGTCTTGAGTTTAAACTCTGCGTCTTAAGCGGCTCTTAATAGGAGACATTTTGGGGTCTTTACACAGACACACAAATGGAAATGAAATGGTACGCTTCGCGTAGTCATATATCCCAGCATGCACCGCGAGCTTCTTCTTCTACGGGGGAAAATGAAGTCGGCAGCTGCTTACCATAGTTACGAGACCTGTTGTGGCTCAATATTGGTCCATAGATAAGGTGCACCGGATTATAAGGCGCACTGTCGGCTTTTGAGAAAATTGAAGGCTTTTAGGTGCGCCTTATAGTGCGGAAAATACGGTGTGTGTGTGTGTGTGTGTGTGTGTGTGTGTGTGTGTGTGTGTGTGTGTATATATATATATATATATATATATATANTATCTATATAGTGATATCTAGATATCTAGATATCTAGATATCTAGATATCTAGATATCTAGATAGATAGATAGATAGATAGATAGATAGATAGATAGATAGATAGATAGATAGATAGATAGATAGAATTTTTTTTATTCTGCTAAATGGGAAATTTAAGTAAACAGAAATATTCTCATGTGCTTTGGTGCCTTTCTTTGTCCAGTTATTGTTACACAGTCTGCATCAGTCTAGTTGCTGTTATTTTTACTTTCTCAGTCCGTCTCAGAGTAACTGATATCAAAGACAGATCTCCACAACAGATGTGGTTGGAGGATCTGCTGGTACTCCATACCGCAGAGTTTGTGATCCAGTCTTAAGATAGCCCCCAGTTCTTTTTTTTTCCTATCTGTGTTTGTAAGTCTGGGGAATCTTTGGCTTTATTGATGCACCAGACAGATATGAAAGAGAAAGTGAGACTCTGAGAGGAAGCTGATATTTGTTGTAGAGCAGGAGAGGGAGTTTAAAAGCTGGAGGAGAGTGGGAGAGGTAGATAATCCCAGCAAAGTGTAGTGTGGGAGGGCGGACCGTGGTGATCAATGACGAGAGTCTGAAGGGGCCTAGGGGAGGACATCAGGAGTCTTGGCATGGAAAACGATCAAACACATTCACACAGAAGCTGAGTATTTGTTTGTGTGGGTGTGTGGGTGTGTATCTAACTATTCGAGCATGTGAGATCCAGGGCAGGAGTCTGAGTATGAGGGATGGGATAAGATTTGTGTTAAAATCCATTATTAATTTAGTAGTTCATCAATAGGAATTAAGGAAGCAATTTATGTGGTATTAATATCAATGTAGAAAGCTGTCAATTGAAAAGCATCACTTTGTGGTCCAGGAACTTTGATAAACTCAGCTCCATTTGATGTTTGCTAATTACTGCTGCTGCTAGTCTGAAGGAGCTGAGTGAGGAAGGAGGGGTGTTCTGTAAGAGGAAGAGCTTTGTGGAAAGAGGTAACACTTTGGGAGAGCAAGTGTTAAGGCACTGACCAAATGATTGCCACAAGCAAATCAAGGATTTCAAGGACAACCCCTAACATGCATGAAAGAATCAAGGCAACGCTCCCAGTATGTTTTTGATGAGAGAATAATATTATAAAATTGATTTTAGATAATACTCTCCCTTTAAGAATAGAGACTAGGGCTCTACAACGTTAGACAATCTTGGGATAATATTGGAAAACATTACACTGAATTTTATGGCCAAGATGTAAAGCCCAGTGTGTGGTAGAACATAACTGTGGCAGCATAATGCTGTGGTGAAACTGTACAAAGATAATGGAAAGACGATCCTAAATACAGTGCACTCTGACATTTAATTACCTCTGGTGAGAATAAAGCATGTCATGCATGTGTGTTGTGTTTCTCACCACGTCCTTCCTGTAAAGCACCTCCATGATATCACTGAGCAGCTGGCAGCAAGCCTTCGGCTCCTCCTGCTTCTCCAGGTGGGACTTCAGCTGTTCCGTCATCAGTGGTAGGAGGATCTCACGGCAATCTGTAGGGACAGTAACGAATACACATGTTCACCACGCCGGTTAACACACGAACCAGATGATGGATCACTTGAAGCAGTGCGGCATATGTTTTCGACACCGCCACTGCAGACACACACAGTTTAGTAATGACTCGCTGATCTCAGAGGGTTAAATTAAAACACGCTAGGCAATTAATTGTTTCATTAAAACATCTGAAACTTTCTTGAAATATAGCAGCTCAACTTTTAAAACAGCAGCAAATTATTCCTGCTTTTAATTACACTGCAAGTTACAGCACAGACCAATGGCATCAGTCATTAAGACAGGAGATCATTTGACTGTCAGTTTGATGTCAACCATTTGCTGTCAGCAGTGGAAAACCATCTAGAAAGACTCTTGAATCAGGTTGAATCACAATCTTTCTGTTATATGTAAAGGAAAAGTGTCAGTGAGACTCCAAATCCCTTTATTCATTCCCTCAAACTGTCATTTAATACACAACTGCAGTCAACAGCTAAAGTGCTGACAGATACAACTAGCCAGACACATCAGGTACAGGGTACAGGGTGAGGAACACAATGCAGGGAATGAACATGGAAGATGTCATCTTGAAAAGCACACAGAGGTAATAAACATGAAATCAGACAATGTTGTACGTCCTTTTAGTGTATTTAAAATGAACCATATTGCAATGCTCCTTTTAAGACAAATGATGAAAGCCTTGATATTTATATTGATATATATGTATATATATACATACATACACATAGCAGAAGGTATATACATATATTCGTACAATATTCCTTTATTTTATGGCTGTGAATATATCTACTTAATTCATACTGATTATCTACATTTAAGGTATTAATCATGAGCCACATAGGACATGCTGAAAATAATTGCCAGTAAAAGAAAACATAAGGTTTACAGACATCAAAGCAGTTAGAAATTACATTGTTTATTGTTCTCCTGCACAAGCTTATTGTAGGAATAATTTCATTATAGATTACAATTATAAGAGAAGGCTCACACCTGATTACTGCACTGAAGTTGAACAAATGCCTCAAAATGAGCGAACAGATGAAGCTCATGTTTCTTAAGTGAAATAAGAAGAACCACAAACCAACATGGTATATACTGACAAGCTAAATTCTATTTTGAAATTTATTTATTGCACACATAGGTGATTGTATTCCAAATGAACAGTGGATTTTTGCTTTCATTGTATCTTTAAGTATCATGACAAAACTCTGAAACTCTTGACAAGATTACTTTGTTTTCTAAAGAACTGGATTCCACTCAGACATGCAACTTCTGTGCAACACTTTCAGAAAGCCCAAATTGCTGTCACTTTTCTATAGAATCTAATTGGAGAACTCACCTGCTCTACATTGAAATTATTTAAATAATTTGTGTTATTTTTCCTCACCGGAATGGAGATGTTCTGGATATTAAAGAGTTTGTCTTGTCATTCGACGTGGAGCCTTGACACCAAGTGACAACCATGTCTGCCCTGAGATATTTTGGGTTGTTGCTGAATACAGTACCAAGCTATTTGCATGGCGCAGCCTAAATGCAATGGCTGTTTTTACCTTTTTAAAGATGCGCAAATTACAATCTTTATGACCTATATATGCACAAAAACAATTTTAAAAAAATCTGGTTTAAGGCACGTTAATACAGTTTTTATGGCTCATTCTCTTTCCAAGAAATTGTAAAAAAAATAAATAAATAAAAATCAGGTGGCAAAATTCATACAAATCGCAACACAGCCGCATACAGTTGCATGTCAAACAATTTGACAATATCTAACTGGCAAATTGTTTAGGCTAGTTTTAAAAGTAAGGCTCCAATTTATAGATTTATTACACACAATGATTTATTTCAAATGATTGCTTCTGCTAATTCTGCTGAATATAGCTTCGTCATCTAATCTAACAGGGAGATGCATTGTGACTTTGTACATTTAGATTAGCGCGGAGTTATACGATTATATGAGAAGTCCTGGGATGGCAGAAGTACACGAGAGTGGTGAAGGATTGGGATGAGTGCTGTGAGACGCCAGTGAGGTGTGCTGTAGGATAGACAGGAGTTCAAGGTGGATGTGGGATTACACCATTGATTTGGTGATGGAAAGGCGGACAGATGAGGTTAGACAGAAGTCTCCATAGAGATGCTTGCAGATGACACTAATCTGCAAGAAGACCAAAGCACGAATGGAGGAAATGATAGAGACATGAGCTGGAAAAGAGAGGACTGAAGATTAGCCACAGCAAGACAAAATAAACATTTGTAAATGATGGGAAGAGAAGTGGAATAGTTATGTTACAGGGAGTAGAAGTAAAGAATTACTTAGGATCAATGCTGCAAGGAAACAGAGAGGTAAAGAAGTGTGTGATGGCAGGTTGAGACAGATGGGAAAGTATCAGGTGTAATGTGTGACTAAAAAATATAAGCAAAATGAAAGGAAAGGTGTACAATGCAGAAGTGAGACCATTGATGTATGGTTTAGAGATAGTGCCAATGAGGAAGTAGAACTGGAATCTGCAAAGCTCAAGATGTTGAGGTTCTCTTTGAGAGAGACAAGGATGAACAGAATCAGGAATGAGTACATCAGAGAACAAGCTCATGTTACATGTTTTTGGAGATAAAGTCAGAGAGGCCAGACTGAGGTGGTTTGTACATGTTCAGAGGAGAGACAATGGTTATATCAGCAGAAGAATGCTGAGGCTGGAGCCAGCGGGAAGGAGCCTGAGAGGAATACCAAAAGGAAGATTTAAGGATGTGATGAAGAAGGACATAAAGTTGCTTGGTGTGAAGGTAGAGGATCCAGAGGATGGAACAAAATGGACGGATAATTCTGTCTCCAGATGGAGGAGATTGCTTACATTTCATAGAAAGCAAAGTTTTCCATATAAGAAAATCAGGATGATATATACATTATAATAAAATGCTAGAAACACTAAAGGTGAAATAACTAAACAAGAAGCAGTTTGCTTCTTGTCACCATGCAGACGAGGCAGTGGAACTAAACAATAATCTTCCAAATTAAATATTCAGCGCAAACAGGAATTTAGCTTCTGCTGTTAACCTGTTAGCTTGCTTTTTTTTTTCCTGAACTGAGTCAATAAATAAATAAATTATTTATTAAATTTTTCATGTCCTGAAAAGCTCTTTACATGTTTTCACATTTATGTTCAATACATGGAAATTCAATTTTAAGCTTGTGCCACTTAGGAAGAGACATTACTGTGTTTTCCACTGGCAGGGTGTAAAATATACAAGATTTTACATGTTTTTAAGGAAAAGGAAGCCTTTCCTATTTGTGAACACATGCAAAGTGCATTAACTTAGAATGCAGAAACTGCTAAAGAGCTCTGTAGTGAAACACAGAGCTCCTAGCTTAACTGTTCAGCATTAATTCACTACAAACATCCCAGGCATTTGATTTTGGGCATGACTGGCAAAAGTGCTTTTTAGAGACCACCTGTAGATCAGGCTGCAAGAATGCTCAGACCCTTAGTACAACAGATTAGACCACCCTAAAACCAGTCTGCCTGCTTCATTTACCATCTGCATTTGATTTAATCTTGAATAAAACAGCTCCAAAGTGGAGCTCAGCTTGATACTAATATAGAGAGGAGAAATTTCCTTGGCAATTAGCCCTCTTCAACATTGCTTCTGTAAATAAGCATTCCTAACAAAGACAAGGCTCTGTACCTTGAAGTCACTGAGAGATCAGAGGGAGGATAATCCGCATCTACATCGCAGCAAATACCCATCCTGCTGATTAGCGCTCCATTCACTAGCATCAGTGGGGGAGGTTCACCCGTCCACAGTTATAGAAATAGATCAATAGTAATGACCAGAAGGCTGCGCACTGAGCACTGCCCTTCAATATCGGCATGTTAAACTGACCCAGCCACCAACTGGAACCTTTTATGTATGAAAAGTATGAAAGCATTGGATCATTGCGCTGAAAGCGGTGACATTTACACTGTGTTGTGTTCGATATCAGACATTACTGAACAGGACAAACTTCCAATTACACCTTGTTCATGCAACCGTTCACAGCTCACTGCCTACGTTCATACTGATCTAAACACCTCACGCTGCTAAATAAGGCACAGAGTTTAACTGGCCTCCCCACGGCGCTGCGCAGTTAATCAAATTTGAGTTACAATTTAGATTTTAGCCCAAACAAAAATCAGAAATGAACAAAAAGTAAGATATTTATGAAAATGATCTTGCCACATTCTGCTTGTTGTGTTTAAAACATGCACCCAAAGATAAATTGTAGGCCCCTTTATGTTGGAAGGCATAAAAAACACAAGAAGATGGGAGTGCTTTCTAGAGGTCAGGGGTCAGTCTTTGCCTCAAGTGGAAGAGTTCAAGAACTGATAGGTCGACTGGCAGAAACGTTACTTACCTGTCAACCGTCCATATATTCACCTGTCCACCAGTCTGTATCAGTCTATACACAGATTTGTACTAATTTTATTGATTGATCCATCCATCCATTCATCCATCCATCCATTTTTTCAATCAATCCATTAATTTGACCATCTATCACTGTTGCTTGTCCATCTGTCCATCCACCTAACTCTTTTTCCTAAAAGAGTTTATTCCATCCATCTAGTCATTCGTCCATCCCTTTTATCCATCTTGAGAGATTTCAAGAATGAACACATACTGACATTTGGACCGGCCTAATGTCTAACTAAGGACCATGACTGTCACAAAAAGATGGACATGGATATAAAAAGCTCAGCTAAATGAAAGAATAATGAAAACAAAATGTATGTATTGCTTGTAGTCACATTTTGTCGACATGACAGGAAAAAATTAATAAATATGGAGAAAAATTCTTCTAAACACCATAAAACATAGGAGGAACATTTTGACAGCATTGATATTAATCCTTATTTTAAGAAGCAAGCAAGTGCAGAAGATTATTACAGATGACTTGTCTACCTCCTACAATAAACATGAAGAATTTCCACCATGCCTCACCAATGACCTTTGTAGAAGCCTCACACAGGGCTGCCTGGTGGAGGCAGGTGGTGTGTGTGATTGCCTAAATTACTGAGCTGTGAGTGAAACTGCAAGCGCAGAGAAACTGGCAGTACAGTTTATATAAGCGTTTTTGTGCAGCTGCGCTCTCACCATGATGAGTAAAGAGATCGCTGTGGACGATGTCAATCAGACAGTCGAGCTTCTGTTTCACCAGGCGACCCTGAGGGACCTTCAGGATGAACTCTGTGAACAGCTTGCTGTGTAGACAAAGAGACAAACAGAGAAAAGGTCAAATTTATCAGGCATCTGAGCTGGCTGACTGCCTCCAGACACCAGGAATCACCCAGAAAGCAACAGAAATGGCTAGATATTCTGACTACAAATAAATGGTGTAAAACTATTTAAAATCACTAGGTCACTCTGTATTAGTTCGAGAAGGTCACAATCTGTCATATTCAGATCAGAAACATCTGGCCTAAATGAGGATCAGAACAAAAAATATGGAATGATTTAAAGTTTTCAAATAATAATAATAAAAACATTTAATTAATCTGAGATTTTACAATTTTTCTTCATGATTCAAGAAAATATCTAATGTAATAAAATTATTAAAAATAAATAAATAAAACATGGTGACAAGCCTCCCCAAATCATGACTGCCTGTGGAAAATTCACACCTGAGTTTCAAACAACTCGGATTCTGTGGTTCAAGACTCTGGAACCTTGATTTCCAAAGAAAGTTTGTTTTCTGAAAAAAAGACTTTGGCCCACCAAGCAACCAGTCCCTTTTCACCTACATGCTTATACTATTGCCTCTGGTTCAGGAGGGGCTTAGCCCAAGTAATGCAGTTAATGTAGCCAATGTCTGCCTGACTCCACCCACACTCTCCACCTTGAAAATTTCTCCTAAACTCTTGAATGGTCTTTGCTTCACAATCCTCTGAAAGCTTGCTCACATTTTTATCCCATAGATTTTCCTTCCACTCATATGTCTATTAAATTGGTTTGTATCCAATCCTCTCCACAGGCAGCCATTATGTTATATTCTGGATATATTGATATATTTGTTACACAAGAAACATGTCTCACTGTCCGTAATATACTCAGTTAGGATTACGTATTAGGAAGAAACGTTTTGAAATTCACAATGTTAAAACATAAATCTTCCCTCCTGTTTTCACATAAAACTCTTATGCATTATTGTTTTCTGAGGCAGGCAACATGCTTATGACTGGCCTGGACAAAAAAAGGAGAGAAAATATTCTGGCATTGCATGAAACACTCCCCACCCCCAAGGCTCTGGTCCGATTGCCTCCAGCTAAGACTCTTGGCAAGCTTTTAGCTAACGGGAACAGCTAAAGCCACCTTTGCTCAGCCACCAAAGAGTCAAGCCTGTGATTTAGAGCCAGGTTAATGGTTCATATGTATCAAATTTATTACAATAACAGCTAAAATCAAAGGGTTTTTTTTTCCCCTGGTAGCTTGTGCACTTGCATAAATATCCACTGAATAAAAATCCCAGTTTGGTTAGAAATGGAAACAAATGAAGCAGAAAAAAAAACCAATCAGCTGTGTGAGCATGGAGAGAGTACACAGCTCAGCTGAGAAGGTGATGCAGTGTGTTAACTTTTGTGCAGGAAATACTTTCACATACATAGTGTGGTTATAAAATGTAAGGAAAAATATAAAATTAACCCTCAAAACTTGGCAGCTGTCAGATTTGGAAACAGGAAAACAACAGCAAAAGAGACATCATGGAGAAGGACTCTCCATACCAATTAAAACAACTCATCTGAACAGGATCTGGGTTTCTGATGGTAAATTATTTGGCATGATCTCTGCAGTCACATCAAGCGTAGTTAGACAAGCTGCATCAGCCTTTTTTCAATTTTATGATTAATTTAACGATTAATGACAAAGCAGAACCCACTGTCATATTTATAACCTCTCTTCTCAGAAACTGTGGTTAGGTTTGATTTTATGCAAATGTTGTTCATTCCTAATGTAATTTAGGAAATTTACAATTTATAAATGGAAAACACAAACTCTTCTAAACAGTCCTAAATAGAAAGCTATGGGTTTTTTAGTACAAATTTGAAAAAAAAAATTTATTTATACAACTTTCCTGCATTCAATCAGTAGGTAGAGAAGGGGCAGGGCGGAATGTTTTGGCATAAATGCACCTAATGGATATTTTATTTATATTTCACACTTTTAGATTTTCTTCTAATGAGTAATTCATGACTTTCTGTTTCTCTGTGGTATAAATATAACCACTTCTTTTAGCCACTGGTCACCAAACTGGAAAAGGACCTAGGTTGATCTGACCAAAAAAACAAACGTATAGCATCAGATTGTAACTATGTCAACACAAAGATATAACAATGAAGATTATACGTTTAACTTTTCCAAAGTAAACTTGCCAAATCTTTTGAATCCAGAATTAAAATTTTAACCAGTGTGAAAAATATTACCAATTCAGAAACGATCAAATCAAACCTAATAGTAGCCACATTTTCAATAAACCAAGACAAGCATTTTATTATTTTTATTTTATGCTCTGTCATAAAGTCTAGCATTTTATGGGTCACCAAGCAGCAGCTTATTTTGTTTGTGCCGGTCCTGTCTCTCTTCCAAGAGACCTGGAAGCAATTTTAGGCAAAGTATTAGGGACTCTTTGAAATACATCGAAATCCTGGATGACAATCTTGTGGGCTTAACAGGAAAACTGAAATCGATCACTGTTGGATCTTTTAGCCAGACCCAAATCAACAGAAAAAAAAAAATACATCAAATTATACACAAAATCCAGATTCTCTCATAGCTGTGTCAGTCCTCAGACCTGAATCCTATAAAAATAATCTGTGGAATGAGTAAAAGTGCTGTTGGTAAACAGGGGTTTCCACAGAGCATTACCAGCAGGATTACCAACAACAGTGCCACTGCAGATTGGATTGTTCTCCAATTTTTTCACTCTGAGATTACACTGCTAATAAATTACAATCCAAACTAAAACTTTGAATAAATTAGTCATTTACTTATTTGTGCAATCAGGTTTATAAAGTCAAAACTTTTACACTCTAAAACATGGGTCAGCATAGAAAGGATGGAACAAAAACCTTTTTCTGTTTCTCCTACATATCAAGAAACATAAAACACAGAGCATAAATGTCACACATTAAATAGACAGTACAGAATCCATGGGTTTCTTTTTTAAACTTCTTTCACAGATGCAAAAATAGATTTTCAAAAAAGGTGCCTGAGAAAAGGGCACTTTATTTTAATTTAATTTTATACCCCAAAAACAGTCTGTTGAAAAAGCTAAGAAATCCTCTGAGCTGACACTAAGTAATCCAGATGAACAGATTGTCAGGTTACATCTTCTACTTCGTCAGACTTAATGTCATAAATGAACAGATCAGAGCGCAAGAGTGTGACACTTCATAAAGAATCCATTATGCTGTGGCTGATGACATTCACAGTGGGCAGCATTAACTAAAATGAACACTTCAGTGGAGCAGCTAGTGAGTTTCCAAGGGAACCTGAGTGTGGCTGGGCAGAGGCCATAACTATACAGCTGCTGAATGTAGAGGTGTGGAATAAAAGCACTGCAAGGCAGAACAAAAAATAGATCTGAGCACAGCTAGTCTTGATTTAGGGAAAGCATCTCAATAAATTATAACATTATCAAATTCACCAATTCAACTGAAAAAGGTAAATATATAATATATCAACTTATTACACAAAGCGGTATACATCAATTGTTAATTCAGCTCATCTTCAAGAACAAAAAAAAGAAGTTTCTCAGAAAGCTGGAATATTGTATAAGACTAATAAAAAAATAATTTTAATATAGAAATATTGTGCTACGACTCCTAAATGACAGTTGTTCACAAGTCATTGAATCCAGAAGGAGCGTAAGCCATAAAGCCAGGCGTATAAATGAAAAGTTTAGTAGATGGAAAATATGTTAGAATATTTTAATTTATTGATATGAATAGGCAACTATTAAAGAGAAAAACTAAACTAATAAAACTGTATTAAACTTGGAAAATTGGTAACAAATTATCTATTGAACTTCTATGGTGCATTTCTAAAAGCAATCCATACAGAAAAAGTTCTTAAGATATTTATATAATATGCCATAAGACAGGAATGGTCCACATCTACCCGATTATATTCTCAGTGAAAATCATGCAAAACAAGTGCAATTACCTCAGTTCTTTGGGGTCAAAGACCAGCTTGACGTCATTGACGATGGTAGGAATGTACTTTAAGGCAGCACCCTTCAGGAAATGAAGCAAAGGAAAAATTAGCCTAAATAAGACAAATATTTGGACATTAAATGTTCACTGGATCTCTCCCGTCTGATCATTTTTAGAGGTTAAGTGACAATAACTGAAAATCTAATGCAGTTTCTCCTTGCATTTCATCTAGTCTTGTAACTGATAGACATCAACATCTCAAAATTATGATGATTTTTGTGGCCAATTGTTGATCACAATGTTTTTCTAAGTCTTAGACCTGTTGATAGAGATTTACTCCAATTCTAATTTTTGGTGGGGTAGTGAAAAGATTGGAATTGTTCGATATGCAATGAAAAAGTCAGACGTGGGTCAGATTTATCTGCTGTGTGAACGTAAACCAATCTACTGAGGTGCAGCAGTGCAGACTGTCGTGTTAAATCTCTGCAAACATCATGTAGAATTACTTTAGAGGGCAACTGTGTCCTTGTCACGGTATTTTCAAAAGACAGTAATGACACCCAACTGATATTCCATTTAATCTACTCTAATCTTATCAGATCTGTTTTTACTTTAATATGCAAAATGTTTGCCCTGCAACCCTATCTGCAGAAAAGCAAGGTTAAGACGATGGGGGAGCTTAATTTCTCAGATGTTGTTTGTTTTGGTTCCAAATATAGCGCCATGAAAACAGTTTTCTCGCTTTGTTCCCATCAGCAGCTCAAGTCCCACCTGCTCTAAAGTGTGGCTTCTAAGGCGCAGTGAAAAACCTTTGCTTCCGTTTGTTTCCAACAATCAGCGGAAGCATCTGTTGGTATGGGTTGATCAAAGTTTAAGTTTATTTGCGTGTCGATCGAGTTTCCGCACGAGTGTGTGCAAGCCCGACCAGATGTTCTTTTTTTTTCAGGGAGGTTTAAAGGGACTGCTCATTAGCTTCCACCTGCTACGATGCTTTCACAGAGAGGCAGCTTTGGGAAGAGACCAGGATTCCTCGCTTTCATGGCCGTTCCTCAAGATCAGTTTTTAATTTACTGACAGTAAAGCTAATATCTCACCCAATTACACAGCAACTGACTCCTAATTGACTCCCGAACTTTTCCTTCGGTTTACTGGGCACATGGATCTACTGTAGGTGCTCCAAGGTGCATGCACCCTGTGATTATGTTATCTCTAAAAGCAGAGGTGTATGTGAGGTAAGCATCTGTCAGCCTTTGAGAGAGACTGCACAGAATAATAATAATTTTTAAAAAACTCGTGCTTGTCAGTTGGTTTGCAGTCTGGTGTCACAGAGTTCAGAGTAAGAAAACAGTAAAATACATGAAATAATAATAATAAATAAAAAAAAAACAGAACACTTACAGGTCGGAGGAGGAAAGAACAGACTTAAATACCTTAAGCAGCAGCTAAAGAGCAGAGTGCCAGGGGAGACCCAGACATCAGGACAGGCAAGGTCAAAGTGAAACGAAAGGCAGAACATCACAGACACGGATAGAGGAACAAACAACAGAAATCAACGTATATATAAGCTGAGGATGCAAGAAAGATCTAAAAGGCTGCACAAAAACTAGGGAATTGTTCTGCTAACATGGCAAAAGCATTAACTCTTTATCAACTTATGTCATTTTTATTTTATTAATAGAAAATAAGATTTTTTATGAGCTTTCTTATCCAAGGAGAATTCTTTTTTTCAAATATGTTCATGTTGAAATCTAAATGAAGCAGCTACTGTAAAAATAAAGAACAAAGTCAGCTGGAAGCTTTTTACAACTATAAACTTTGACATTGCTGGCAGATTCGATAAAAAAAGCGGGACAATAGTGGAGCTACAGTCAAAATTTTATGACATGTCAATTTTAAGTTGACCCTCACCAGGCTGCAAACATTTGAATTCAACTCTCACATGTGCAAAGACACACAACTGCTTTCACACTGGCATGTTTTATTTATGTATTCAACAAAAGGTTTGTTTCTATAGGATGAATTGGGGAAGTAGCAGCAAGGTGCTGCTTTTAAAGCCAATATCCCTGTGACCATCAATATAAAAGCAGATATTTTGGCAGTTTTCTGCTCCAGTGCATATATATATATGAGTGTGTTGAGTGTGTGATAACACAAAGCCAAGCAGGAAAAAGAACTGGTATAAACTTAGAGAAGCAAATGCCCCTGCCCAAAACTTTGAAAAGACACAAGAGGCCATTTCCAGACTATCTGATTTCCATAACTTTACAATTCTCAAGAAGTAAATATCTAACACATTTATTGATCGTTAAAGGGGGAGACATCACGTACATTCAGCCTTATCCATCTTTCTATCAATAATGATCAACATCTGTCCCTATTGAAAAACCTAACAAAAAATATTCCAGAATGATGCTGCCATCACCAAATAAAATATGGTGATGGCAGGGTTAATCTTTCTGCCAAAAAAAGCTTTTTCTATTACATAGGCCAAAAATCTGAGCTTTATTCTCATCTGACGGAACTTCTCTTCAGCTTTATTCCCAACCCGTCTGAGGTTTTTATTATTACTTGGATTAAATTGCACACAGGAGGAGTAAGCACAAATTCTCATTCAAACTAATTTTTTTCTTAGAAAGAAATTTGAAAAATTATTTTCTTTCCACTACATAATTATTAACTGCTCTTGTTGGTATGTTAAATAAAAAGGACTGAGATTTTTGGCTATAATACGGCAAAATGTGGAAAAGATTAAAAAGCGGGTGAAATTCCTGCTTCAGGAAAGTGAGGCAGATTAGACTCCAGGGATGGGCAACTGGGGATTTTAAAGCAGATTATGTGGTACTTATACCCTTAGCAGGACCATGGAGCACTTAACGCTCCTTAGGAACAGCTTTTTATACAGATTAAATACTATAAATCTAAAATAACACTTAACCAGCTTCAGATATCTTATTTCGGGATTTTCTTTAACTCCAACACATTTAATGCTAAGTAAAAATGACTAATAATATATATTTTTAAAAATGTCAGAAGTTACACATATTTGTTTGTGTGCAGTCTTCAACACAGAAAATGAAAAAAAGGATTAAATATCCAGAAAATCTGAAGAGTGAAACATGAAAATAGTAAATGGAAGACGAAGAGATCAACTGTAAAAAGAAATCCTGATATTGGTGCCTAATAAGCTGCTAAGGGAGAAACAGGACTCATGCATCTCCCCTCACAGAATATATCATCCGAAGCTAATCACTCCAGATTTATTTACTATTTACACAGCAGCAGTTATTTACTATTCATGCCACATTAGACACTTCCTGGCAGAGAGTTTGAGCGATAGCACACAGTTGGACTCGAGTGATAACAAGCCTACCTTCACCATGCCAGTGTTCTCTGAATTACTGTTCATCATGTCGTTAAAGGATGTGAAGAGGCTCCTCAAGGAGTTCATGAATTCGGCCTCGTCTTTGTTCTCATAGAGCCTGTAAGGAGATGAAGCGGCAGGTTAGTTTGGCAGACGGTCGCGGGGGTCGCTGTTTATTTCAGCCCCCACATAAACAGCCCCACCTGCGCTGGGAACGACGGGAGTCTGATGCTTCATTGTTAAATCATTAAACATTGTTAGCAGAGAAGCCCGCACGTGCATTACCAATGCAAATACTCTTGGATCAGGACTCACAGACATCACTCCTGTTGCCAGATGGATTAGCATTAAAACATGACAAGACCCAGAAGCCCCTACCTTCTGTCATACGGAAACAAAAATCTGAAAAATTTAAGATCTATGCTCATATCTCTCCGGGAATACCAGTCAACAGAAAGGAGAGGAAATATTTCTGTTCATTCTTTGCTTTCTTATCTACAGCTGAGAGATTCACAACACACACACTGTGATATATTTAAACCATCTTGTTTGTGTTACTTGTGATGATTATGGCTTTGAACTGGAACTGAGAAACACTGATCTAGCTTATGCACAGTGTTCTACCACATCTTTCAGCTCCACTAAACGTTCCATTAAAATGCTTCTGTACCATTTGCTGGACAACTACAAAGTCAGCAGTCTGTTAATTCAATTCAGTTCAATTAAATGAATATGTCATTGATCCCAAAGGGAAATAAAATTAACCCCAAATATCTTCAAAGATTTGTTGTGGATGGTGATGCTCTGGGAAGGAAGGATCTCCAGCACAAGTCACTCTGGCAATAAATGAAGCCTCTGACTGAAAACTGGTGCTGTATAATTGTTCTGACATGCTAACAGTTCATATTCTGACATGATATTTCACAGTAACATGTCCTGGATAATGCCATCAGTTGTTGGCAATAACTGCTAATACACCCATTTACTTCTGCTGCTACTCTTTATATCTGGCCATATGGTTGGAAAGCAAAGCGACAGAGTCAGGGATATGATCATTGACCATCTGTGTGTGTGTGTGCGCATGCATGTGGGTGTATATATATATATATATATATATATATATATATATATATATATAGTTTATCAATATATATATTGATAAACTGAATGTTAGGTTTTTATCAGCTGCTGAGAAAAATCATCAGCATATAAAATAAATATATCTGTCTGTTTGTAATTAATCTATTGGAATTTCTTTCTTCTTAAATTACTGAAATAAATTTACTTTTCAATGATATTCTAATTTACTGAGCTGCACTAATGTGTTCCTTCTGCTGGTTTGCTATGAGAAATTGTGTTAAATCCACAGTTTGTTTGTTTCCCACTTACAGAGCTCATAAATCTTCCCAAACTGGTGATGAAGTGGGAAAAGCCAAAGCTCTACTTGCTGCAAAGTAATATAATCAAGGCTTATAAGTAGAACAAGAACTATATGGGGAGACGGGGGAGGGGGCACTCTAAAGGCTACAGGTCAAAGACAGATGAACTGGTATAACTGCTCAGAGTACATTAGATTTTCCATGATTTTTTCCATGCTGGTGGGTCTAGTGATGCTATAATATCTCACATGGCGCCAGGCATTACATGGTATAGGAGAGTCACTGTTGAGGGCTTACAGAAATCATGGGATTAGAGGCGTGCATCTCAGAGCTCCCTCTACAACAATTACTTAAAGCTGCTGCTCGCCCGCAGCACTGAAGAGCTCAGGGGGCTCTGGGCAGTCTCATGTCACTCTGTGATTAAGGTGCTCCTCTCCAATTTTACAGATATGTTCTACTAGACAGTATTAAAAAAAATAAAATAAATAAGACCCAGTCAATGGAGACTTGGCACCTGTACATCAAGGGCTGCAGAGTGAGAGCTTCAACTAACCCAATTTTCCACATTAGGAAGAATTTTGATTCTGTTTCTGCTCCGGCACACACTCTGTACATGAGAGTTAGAGGGCACTGTGTCCTCCAGACATTGGGCAGGAAACCAATCAAACGCTGCACACTCAATTAGTCCAGGATCATACATCATTCCACCAACAGCTTCTTTCTGTCACACTACAGCCCCATCTTCCATTTAACATCCCCAAAACCAATTACAAATAGATCAACAGAAATGACTAAAATGTCATTTAGTTTTGCCTGTTTGAGCTTTATTCTGACTGCAGCCATAAAAAAACTGAAGGTGCATGACATTATGTTGATGGATACATGAGTTCACCGTCATGCAATAATAGAATTGATTGTTCATCAATCTATTTATGCCTTTCATACATTTTACATTCTCAAATTTCATTTACTTGAGACATCAAAGTAAATGCTTCCTGTTTAGGTCAGTTAGGATTTCTAATATTTTTTCAGCATTTGGAGAATTTTACTTCAACTTGTTTTATAGTCAGAGGTTTACATACATTTTTCTTTGGTATTTGTTTATCCTGTGTGTCTCTGTTGCTTTGTGATGGACTGGTGACCTGCCTGGGCTGTACCCTGCCTCTCATCCAATAACTGCTTGAGATATACATTTTAAGCCTAAAAACCTAATACAAACCACCATAAAGTAAACTTAGATTATTTTTTTATTTGTGCAATTGAAGCTTTAATGAAAAGTTTGGTTGCCTGAGGAAATGCTGCAGTGCAAACTGAGCCCAGCAGGACTGCAAAACGCATCAGATCTGTGGCCAGCAGGGTGAACAAAATTAAATCGACTCGGATTAATACATGTAGCAGTTTATTTTCTAACAGCATTAGATGAAAAAACAATTTAAAAATAATGCTGTTTACATTGTGCATTATTTCTATCCTAATATATTTTTTTAATTATACAACATTAAGTGGAAACTGACATGGTATTCAAAGCTGAGCTGCCTTAATTTACTAGCTGCCGGTATATAAAATGTTTGGTTTGCCAAGACTACATTATTTTTTCCCACATTAACTAATAATTAATCACTTAATTAGTACAATACACTATATTAGTATTAATGCCCTAATACTCACTGGTTGAAGAGAACTCTGGAGCGCACAATGAACTTGAAGATGTATTCCAGAGCCTTCATGGCCATCAGCAGTTGTTCTGTCAGCTTCTCAGCATTCTCCACATAGTTCTTCAGAACTTTGGTCAGTTTCCTGCAAGCATGATACATAGTAACTTAAAGATTACATGCAGTGGTGTATTTTTTTCACAGATGAGCACTAAAAAAACAAACAAACACCCAGGTAATAAGGGATGGATTTTCTGAGCAGGATTTCCAAAAACACAGTTTTTAAATAGTATGATTAAGAAAAATACCACTAATTTTGATTTGTGTATAGCTGAGGTGGGTGATGACATCACAAAAGGAAAAAAATGGCGCTGATCAGCCGGCATTGGTAAACATTATAGGAGGTAATAAGTTAACATCTTTTCAGGAGGAATTTGTAAAATACAAATGGATGTAATTAAAGGAACTCTAATTATGAGTTTTAAGCCTCATCTGAGAAATTGTGGAAGTTTGTTTTGGGTGAATTTATTCTAGATTAAATGAAGTTTTACAGCCAAAAAACTGGCTGTGAGGTGCTGCTCCGTAGGTAACAAACTGTATCTAAAGTGAGATTGATTTTGAAGTGAACTCTGACTGGGCAGACTGTTTCTGAAACAGAAAACACTTGTAGAAAGAGAAATAAACTTACGTGTAAGCCAGTGTAGCACTGAAATGCTTGCGGATGTAGGTTTCAAGAACGGGGTTAAAGTGCTGGAACTTTCTGTCTGCTATAAGTCCAATTATGAACACCTGTCAGGGAACAAAAGACACTCTCATTAAAATGTAAAACCATGAATCTTGTAATGAAGAGCACCAAACATTACCTGTCTTACTCAATATGTTGAAAGAGACGAGGAAATTACACAAGATTGGCTTGGAGCAGAAAGCTATTTTCTCTCAATTCCCTTGGTCGATGATAATCTAAAACCCCCAAATAACACAATTTATCCCCGCACACATAATCAGAAAGAGAAAAACTCTCTTCTGAGATGGACCTCCAGCTGTTGTCCAATGCCAGGCGAGATGGGATTCAGCATGATACTTGGTTATGTATTAAAAGCAAAATATACTGCATTTCACAGCTAACAAGATGCAAGTAGTATGTGATCACTTCTTTCTGGGTTTTGTAAAAACTTATGACTCGACTTGAAGAAAAATTTGACCCCTCTGATTCAAATCTGTGTAAAAAATTAATCAGAAATCCTAATTGTTTTAAAATGGATTTGAGACATTTGTAACAACTACAAAGCTAAAGCAGAACTAGACAACAACAGGCGAAACTTAATAAATGAATTATTGAAAAGTTTAACTTTTTCCAGATTTCACTTAAAAGCATTAGTGACATTGTATCTATGCATAAGAGTAACACATTTTATGCTTCTAGTTTAGCTAAATTTGATGATTTGCAGCTTTTCTGATAAGTCCAACACCACATAAACTTTTTTTTTTTAAATCCTGAATTTTAATACAGAAATGATATGTTAGCATCTTGAAGAAGGCAACCAAGACAAATGGTTATTTACACCCCCTGTAAAAAGGATAAGCCACAAAAGACCATTGCTAAAGATGTTGGCTGGTCATAAAACTCTGCATCCACGTGTATCAATGTAATGTTTAGTGGAAGGAAAAAGTGACAACAGCAGTCTGTGTGTTTAATGCATTTGTGTTTGCAGAGAAGGTGTGGACTGAGAGTATCCCAAATGTTAACAGACTTTGCTTCACAATTCTCTCATAGATACAGTTATCCTTGTTCATACAACTTTTTCTAGCATATTTTTCCCTAAAATATATTTCACCATATTTTAAATGTATGTCTGCAAAAGTAATCTTATTTCTTTTTTGAGTGTCTGCATATGGTTGAAAACAAGTTATTTAATATACAACAGATCTTTTCGGAGATCAAAATGCATTACAAGCAGTGGAGGGATGTCCGCCAAAGGGTATTTGAGCACATGAAATGTTTCACAACATTTATTATTTGCATGTGGGCCACAAATGTATTCCAAGTGTTTATTTCCACTGACAGGATCTCTATCATAAATTATGTTGTGTTCTTCTTTTTGTAGTCTGTGCTTACCAAGGCATCAAACACCAATGTATCAAAAGTGTCACTGTCAGAGTTTTCCATCATTATGTTGAAGAGAGCATCCAGAGTGTCTTGCAGAAACTAGAAAGAAAGAAATGTACAGGACGTTATCAGAAGGAAGCATTAAATGAAGATAACAAATTACTTCAACTAGTCAGCCTAATACGGTCTAATATCTAATCAGAAGACACAATTTTACTGTTACTTTAAATAGGTAAACTCATGTTAATTATTTACAATAGAATAACTAAGAAGTTCACACAACCCTATTTAAGAGTCCGGTTTTTTGAGTGTCAGGTTATTGTAACCTTTCAGTCATTTCGATAATGTGTGAAAGGTTTAGTCAGAGTTAGAAAAAGGATCGACAAGAACACCAGTACTACTACTAAAAGCAGTGGGCAAAAAAAAAAAAATCAAACATTTCCACAATAAGCATAGTTAGTTGAAAACAGACACAATAGGCAGCAAGTTATTCCAGAAAATTCCAGAAATTTACAACAGCAAAAATTGTTACAGAAAAAATTACTATTTGTAATATTAGATACAAATAGTATCTAATATTATTTTATATTATTAAGATTAGAATAGCTGTTGATGCTTTGCATTTTTGTGGCAAATATTTGTGTAAATAGTGTAAAAAACATTTTAATTAAGGTTATGATCATCTCAAAGTATTTCTTGGCTACAACACAGCAGCAGAGATGCTAACACACCTTTCCTATAAAGAAATCATTTAGTGGACAGACCCGTTAACTGCAAGTATAAGTAATAAGATCCATCTTTAGAGACATTCCCTTTTTTCTGTAGTAAGTGCTTTTTACAAAAGCATAAAATCCAATAAGTAGCCTGGTTTAGACATTACTGCGGGTAAAACTGTTAAATTAACGTCATATAACCTAAACCACCACAGAGAGGTTGGTGTCTTGTGGTTTCATTCCTCTGATGTCTGTTGAAGAAAAACTTAAAGGGGCCACAAGAGTGAGCCTCCTTTTAAACTTAAGGCCCTTAGTCTATTGGATCATAATATAGTGACAATATCCTGTGTTCTTCATCCGCAATTTGACTGGGTGGACCAGGGTCATAAAATCAACAAAAAAAAAAGAGGTTTAAACATTTATACAGAATAATGAGGAAATTATACAGTTAGCAGCTGAACTCTGTACACTCCATGCTCCCCATTAGAGACTCTTTACAGCCATGAAGACAAGCTGGTGTGGCTCAACTACGAATGTAATAATTTTCCTGTCAGCAGAACCTTCAGAAACACAGACTATACATATCCTTTCTCTCTGCTTGCTCCATTAACTGAGGAATTTCTGAGAACAGTTGTAAAAAGTGACAGAAACACAACAATCACTGTATTGTGCTTGGTCTGTCACTGCTGGATGAATGAGGCTAATCATGTTGTCAGTGAGAAGCAAACGTAACGCTGAGCTGGGAGCTTAAACCAACGTTTGGACTTTTTTTTAGCACCAGATTCCACATTTTTCCTAACTTACATCATCTGAGTTTATTTTTAAGACTACAAAAGAACAAATTACCCACAAATAAATAAATTCAAAATTTATTTATTTGAAAGTACTTATCTCAAAGTCAGGTTTAACAATCAGGCTTAATGATATGAAATTAGTCCATGGATACAACTTTCAAACAACAAGACAGATATTAAAATCTGGGAAAAACTTAAATTCTGCCCTTTTCCTGACTCACTTAGGTTTAGTAAGGGTTATATTAGAAGAGCCATTTATTTAGAAACGTCCCTGATCTGTTATTTATGCACTGCATGCTTTCAACAATATATGTCAATATACGTCAAGTGTTAAAAGAAAAACTGTACTTTTTTAAAAACTGCCAACTAAAGGCCATGAGACATTTTGAGAAGACTGAGTGCTAATAATAAAAATGCTTTATTTATTGACTGTTTTAAAAAGGGAAGATAGTCGGGCTTCCACAGATACTCTGTGATCTGAAGGCATCCAAACAGCCCATCCTAAAGAATTCGGTACAACTTGATTTATTCATCTGCCCCATGTTGAGCACTTAAAATGGCATGACTATGAATCTGACAGTGACTCATCTTCCCTTTTATAAGCAGGGTTTGGTGCTATGTACTGCCTCCTCACTAGGAGACATAAAAAAATTGCAAAAAGACAATCTGATCCCCCCCGACAGGGAGCGAAAACTGAAGTGAAATTGCTGCCAAGAAGCTGTCACTTTCACAGCTACTAAAGATTGGTTTGTGACTGGATTGTTTATTTTGCTAGATGTCAGGATACTTAAGAAATATAAAGCCCACAAGGAATACAAACGTTTTCCAAAATCAACAAAATATAAAACAATGAAGGCATTCGATTTAGCTCTGACCTTCACGACTTCACCACCGTCCACCTTCATCAGCTGACAGAGGTTCTGCTGCAGGAGGCTGGTGTTGGAGCGCCACTTCAGCAGGCCGAGCAGGTCAACTGGAACAAGCAGATAGATAACATGTATGAGCAGAATCCATTGTTTTTATCCAACAACCAGTAACAAAACATGGAAAAAAGTTATTTCCAAAGGTTGTCAAAGCGGAATGAATTAAAATGAATTGAGTCTGGGATCCAAATGCAAATTTCACTAAATGCAATGTTTATCAATTTATCAGATCGCTTATTTTAAAGGGGGATAATTAAATATTAGAACAAATGAATAAGTCACAATCTGATTCATTACATTAATTTGGTGGATGATCAAATTAGAGGTTTAGAAAATACATTTATGTCAGCTCATTATGAGACTATTTATAACTGGACCAAGAGACACAATCTCAATGTATACAATATCATCTTACAAGCTTAGAGAAGCCCTGCCAGCCACATATTAGGAAGATTTGTGGCTGGCAGGGTCACACATCAGCTCCAAAGCAAAAAAAGCCTGCAAGAGCAGCATCTATAAACACAGCAAGTTAGTGTCATGGTCACCATCTCAACTGACCACTTATAGGATCTTTTATTCCATTAGATACAAGGTCAAATTCTTGAATATCTGCCCCTGAATGTGCCTAGTTTTATTGGCCAAACTTAAAGGCACTCAGTGATAATTGTACTTTACTGAGATAACAAAATACATTCACAAATATATTGTATTTGTGAACAAACAGAGCTCAAATTCAAATATTAAACTCACAGAATCAGACTGTAGTTACTGTAACAAACATCATTCTCAAAAACAAATGTTAAATTTCTATATCTGTGAGCCACATTAAAATGTTAGCATTTAATGGGGGCCTTGAAGGTCTGGCAGGCCTTCAGCGGCTGCTTAGTTCAGTTATGCCTTGGGCCTGCTCTAAATGTGACCAGCATTACATAGTGTTTTAAAATCCACTGGCTCATTACCTAACTGGGATTTAACAGATGTGCAAACAACTATATTTATTTGAATTGTGTATATATATTTATATTTTTTTTTTCTTTGTTGTTGTGAAGACTAGTTGTGTGTTTAAGTATTGTCAACAATGTCTAATTTATTTGAATGGGTTTTTTTTGCCTTGCTTTTTTATTTTTATTATTTTTTATTTACAAATCTTTGGCAGTGGTGCCAATGATCGTATAGGGTTGTGTATACACAGCCCATCCTACCAGTATCTCTGGCACCATCATGCCTTGCAGCTCTGTTTCAGCTGGTTATTGGTAGAGTCAGTCAAGCATGGGAGCATAGAATGGATATCTACCATCTGTAAACCTGACAGCCTATCATGCTTCAGTCACAATGGTCTGTCCATGTGTCGAGGTATCATCCTCTCCAAAAAGACATGGATTTGGAAATCGATAGAATAGCTCCTTAGAGTCACGCACTGAACACAATGAGGACAACTCATTGGCAGTTTAGGGCCTCGGGGGAAGTGCTGGCCAAACTGGCTAAATGTTAGGAAAATCTGTCTTGTTTTCAAAAAATGAAGGAAAAAAAAGGAACACTGAGCATCTTCAACAAACACCATCTGTTTCATAAAAGATGCTTCCACAGGACGCCACATTTAAAATATTAGACCAAACTGGCAGATGGAGGGTGGTGGGTTAATTAATTTCAGCAAAATCCGTTACAGTGTCACTGCACAACTTAAATGCAAATTACTTCCCATTAACTCATAATTAATGTTTATGAAACATCTTGCTTCACTGAACGATTTTTGGCATCCGCTGAACAAATGCATGGATTAAACAGTGGTGTTCATTTGTGAAAATCAATAACTCCTAAAAGAAGTCCACAAAGACATTAGAGCAAATTCACACAATTTAAACATACGTATATTTCCTCCTTATAGTGAGCTCTGATGGGAACATTGCTTTTCAGTTAAGGTGAAAATGGTAGAAACTTTCACAGAGCCATGTTCTCTCTAAGCGTGGCCACCATCAGTCCTCCTACATAAAGCCAACTAAGCTGGAAATACCCAGGGACCAACCAGCAGCCACTTCACACCAGCTTCCTGCACGGAGAGACCGTCTGCATCAAACCAGCTTAATTAAAATGAGTATTTCATCTCTCCTGTGAGCATCAGTGATGAAGTGTCATGTGTATAAAGCAAGCAGACTGTTGATAGGGGCACTGAAGTGCTCGTTTTTCCTCCCTTTGCATGAGTCAGGACAAACCCTTTTGAGACCAACTAGTTAGACGTGAGGAGGATATTAATTAGGTTAAAATATGCTTCACAGTACAGGAAGGAAATTAAAATGCAGGGGGTATTTAACTAAAGCCCAAAGTAGAGTTAAATTATTTTTTTCTGTTTTGTGAATTGTTTCGTCGATTAAATCCTAGTGTGTTTTTTAAACTGATTTATAAATTAAATGATCATTTCTGAAAAATGGCTCCTTGAATGTGAACTTTACCTTTAGCAGTTTTTTTTTCCTGGTCACTCCAAGCGACCTTGTATGTAGTTGTAGTAAAAGCAACGTTTTTGTCCACACAGGTACAGCAGTGCAATTAAATAAACTTATTGGTCAGATTAAATTTTGGATCAAAACTATCTAAAACATTTTTATTTGTGTATTTTTCCCTTTCCAAATGTTTTATTTTGCATGGTCTCCAGATTAATGCACGCTTCGTCCCTTTTCAAAGTCTGAACCCATTCGCTCAGGCAGTCTTGTTTTAAAAAGTCAACACTAGTGAAGATGGTGGAAAGAGGAACAGAAAAGCAGCAAAATGTCCTGCTAACAGGCAGCAATCAACACATGGTCTGTCTGAAATCCTGCAGCAAGAAGGACTATTTTCTAACTTACTGAATGTTTTTTTGAAGGAAAAAAATCATTATTATGATTTAAAACCATAATAACCGTACACCTTCACTTCACTAAATGTAAACCAAGCAAATTTGCTTGGTTTATTACTCTGGGGGTTTTTTGTTGTTGTTTTTTTTACTTAGATGTAAAAATTCTAAATTATGTTATTTTATTATAAAATTTAGAATTTAAAATTTTAGGTAGTTTTTAAACATTTTATTGGCAGTTCATTTTTATGAAGCTGAAATTTCTTAAGATACATTAGACAACCTTTTTTCTGGGCTTTTCACATCTATCTGTGCCAAGGCTGTCTGATCACCTCCTTTATAGAGGTACATAAATATGGAGGCAATTTATGTACCTCCATAAATTGCATGATATTTTATTTAGTGGGGTTTTAGCATAAAGAAGGTTGAATGCAAATGCAAAACAAACCTTGTAGATGTTTCTAAGTAAAGAAATATGAAAACCATGTATCATGTTCATTTATGCATTATTTTTGAGTTATTATAATTCATAAAATTTGGTCAAAATGAGAAAAGGTTCAGGGGCTATATGAATGAATGTATTGTGCTAAAGCTTTCTTGCTCAACAAGTGCAATACAAAAAGATCGATTGACTGTCAGAACACAGCTTTAACCCCATTAACCATCTCGTAAGAAGAAGAAAAAGACAAGATTACCAACGTGGAATTGTTCTAATCAGTATCTACACGTCAACATTGCAGAAAACAATTGAAAATAATAATTTTGCTCATCAGCCACATGTAATCAATGTGAGTTAGTCACTGCTTTTGTAGCTGAGACTGTTCACACCCTTACATCACCACCCCCTGAGCGGAGTAGGAGGGAACTCAGTCAACTGTATTTAAATGACAACTTATACCACAGACTAAACTTAACAAGTCTCGGCGGGGATATTACTGCAGCAGCAGGGAACACCCCTTCCCCATCTTGCACATGATGTAAAGAAGCATTTTCACAACAAAATTTTTCCCTTGTGCCGGGGATCTAATCAAATTGCATTCTCTGGTCCGCAGTGGCCTTATTACCAGAACTTCATGAACCTCGGTTTAGCTTTCATCCCAAAGTTGCAGCCAAGCAACAATGACAAATGTGTTTTTTTCTTCCCCTTTCTTCTATTTCATTATATTGCCTATATGAGCCACAAGGTCAGTGAAGGTTCTTACATTATTCTGGATCCCAGCACAGATGGGATATCTGCCTGACAATGAAAAGAAACAATATTTTTAAAGCACTGCTGACGATGATATCCATAAATAAGGTTTATTACATCGGCATCAAGGTTATTGCACATTTTTCCTGGGAAAATTTCTTCCTTTTTCTTGAAAAGTCGGTATATGATGTAGATTCCTCTTTGATAAATATTTACTTATAAACAGAGCAATGTCTGACTCAGCTGTTGGATGAATGGGAGAGTATAAGAAGAACATACAAGATGAGCAAGTAAAGAAGACACTGTGGAGGGTTCTGCTTAAACGAACTGAGAGGCATCTGACCGCTCAGACAGAGAAACAGCTCTTTACACAGTCTGCACTGAGACAACAGTAGTGTTATGAACACACCCTGGAAATGCCAGAGCATCCAAGAGGGTTTATATTGATGTCTGCAGGGATTTATAAACATGTCTGAAAGCTGGTGGGAACACAAGATGCCAGAATCCTTAATCCGTGAGCCAAAGGGCAGAGATGGGGATTTCCTTAGCTTAGTAAGTGTAGATTTTCTCAAAACCGTGGGACATTCGGGGGAGAGAAAAAGAAACACTGACAGACTGGCAGTAGTAAATAGAATAAATCCAAAGATTACTCAGCAAAAAATGGATTTAAAACAACTAGCTGAAACTGGACAATACCAGCTGAGGGAATTAAAGTAGGTCAGAGTGAGGGATCCCTTTTTTGAGCCCAAAAATGTATTTGAAAACATACTGTTTGTACAGCCAAAACAAGTAAGTAGTAAGGGCTTAGTGAGACTGTCAGGAATTTAGCTGCCGAATCAAAATCTTCAAATTTTAATGAGTGAATCTAATTTAACTGAAACAAAGTTCACCTGTCAAGTAGAACATTCTTGATATTTGCTCATTTAAATCCTTTAGTTTAAGCCATTGGTTACAGAGATGATGTGTTTACTTGATTTCCAACAATGATAGAACAATGAGACATTTTGAGTGCCTTACCGTTTTGTGTCAGTTTGGTGGAGCAGACCAGGGTGGCGATCTGGAAGGAGTCCTTGCTGATGGTGCAGGTCCCGAAGTTCTGGGAGTTTTTGCCAGTGGTGGCATAACCCTTCTCCTCCAGCTCCATCTTAGTGGATGGAAGGCTTAGGTAAACGGAGGAATCCTCCAGCTTCTTAGCTTCTGCCTGGTTTTTAATGATAAGACATGGACAGTTTCTCAATAAAAATAAAAAATTGTGTGTATGTGTGCCATGGTTTTAAGCTGTTGAGTTTGTTTGTTTTTTTATCAAAAGGTGTTTCTCAAACATTTAAATATTAAATCTATTATTTTCATGATTTTTCTTGCTGCTGTATCAGTCAAAGACAGAGCAGACATGGAGCAGTGCGGCTTCAAAACTGTCTGAGGATATTTCTGCATTTACCTTGTACACAATGAGATCATGCTCTCCATCCCTCAGAGTGGTCCCATCATACCGCATGAGTTTAACAAAAGACAAGGCAAAGATTTTCTCTGATTTATCTTTGGCTGTGGGAGGATAAAAAAAGATTTAAAAAAAACACATGAATAAACAGAAATCTGACAGCCTGCAGGAGATATTGATGATGTTGCACCAAAGAGTTTGTGTTTCTCGTGCAAATTTGCGAACACACCAAATCTCATACATATACATACAATCTGTTTATATGAATGCGTGCTTAGTTGAGAAAGCTTATGCAAAGCAGATTCCACAGCAGAAAACTATTAGGGACTGCTGATTTTACAAGCAATAAACAAACCATCAGACGGACAAAAGAGATCATCTCAGCACCACAGCACCTCACTCAACTCTTGAGTGGGCAAAAGAAGTTGCTATTCAAACTTTTTCCATGTCTTAGTTGATCCTACACTTGTGTCTGCACAAACTGTTTGTTTTTCCCTCAAAAAATAAAACTAGTCAGACACACAGAGAATGTATTAGTATGGGTTGCACTTGGCAGCAAAAAAGACTGGCAGATGCAAATTCAAGTTAAAATATTCAGTCTCTGCTTGACAGCAAGCTGCTAAAAACATGAAACAACATCAGAGAAAAACAGTTTGGGTCAAAGCATATTGCGTGTTTTTCTCGTTAGTGTCCTAACGGCTAATAGAGAGTGAGAGAAACACCTGCAGTTTGAATTATCCCACTAGAATGAAGAAAAGGTGAAATCTCCTCTCACACACACCACTGTATTGCATGCTGCACAAACAAGGAAGAGAATTATGATTTTGTCCTCTAACCAAGCATTTGGATAAAACCACATTTCATCATGGTGAATCAACAACCTCAAATTTACTCATAGAGAGACGCGATTCATCAAAATATATGTCGCATTCTATGTGCATAAATCCCTTCATTGGTTTTGCTGCCTGCATCTCCAGCTATGAATAATTGCTGGGCAGTGAGGAACCAGTGGAGGGAAAATCGCTGTGTGGATGCTGCCCAGTATTTCCTGACGTGCAGGTACATGCACACTTTACAACTACAATAAAGTGATAGACCTACACAAAGCTGTGCATATTTGGGAAGCTAACCTGGTTTTTTCAATCTCCTACATTTAAAAACCTCAAACGTTTGTTGTCTGATTGTAAAACAACCATTCACTGCACTTACAGTTGCAGGTTTCTCTGGGTAAACCATAGACTGAAACTATTGCTCATTCTTCTTCCCATATTATCTCAAGCTGTTTACGGATGTAGAGCACCTGTAAACATCACTGTTCAGGTTTTGTCACAGATTCTCAATTGGATTTAGGTCTGAACTTTGACTGGAATAGTTTAATATAAATTTGCTTTAATCAAAACGAGGAGTATGAAACCCGCAACTCCACAGCTCCCTAGTCCCTCTGCAGTTACTCTGACATAAAATAGAGATCAGCAGGTAAAGGAATTGTAAAAGGCTACATACAGCAGCTCATTTATCAAATTTTATGTATTACATTAAAACAGAATGATACAAAAGGTACAAGAAATCTGTTTTTCATTCCAGCCTTTTATAGGCCGGAATGAAAAACAGGATTAGTGATTAGTGGTCCAACTAATGAAAAATGATTAGTTGGACCACTAATCATTTTTCATTAACAGTTAAAGAACTCAACTGATTTTATTGTAGTTTGGTTTTGTCATTTGAAAAAAATATATTTTCTTCGAAAACCTAAAACTAGGAAATCTCCAATTTTCCATTAAAACTATTTATAAAAAATATATTTATAAAAGTTTAATAGGCTTCTCTTTTTTTCAAGGCAAATTACAACTATGCAGCTATTACAAATTACAGCAAATTACAGCTATTACAGCTGACACGGCACGCCCGTTTGTCCTCGTCTTTGGATGTTATAAATCATCCCTGCTCCAACAAATGAATCAAATGAATGGCTCGTTAGCAGGTCTGTTCAGAGCTGATCCTGATCTGTTGGTGTAAGGATGCATCTAAAAGTTGCTGAACAGTAGCGCTTGAGGACTGGACTTGAGCACCCCTGTCCCAGAGAGTCATCAACACATTACCAAACCTCTGAGGGCTTCACAAAAAAGCTGAGAATATTACACACAAGTGGACTCTATTTTTGGTTTCACTTTCTTTCCACTTCACGTTCATCTGCACCTTCGTGTGGGTCTATCAATGACATAAAGTCCCCATAAAGTTCACTTTTCTCCCATGCGGACAGCGTAATACATTTTAATGACACATGAAAAATAAGTGAAAAGATGGCAGCTGTGTTCTGCAGCAGAGGCATGGTTTGTGATGGCTTCCATATGTCTGATGAGGCCTGACAATGTTAGTCTGAGGCATTGTGTGAGAGCTGGCCTTATTCTCAACAGAAAGCGGACTCAGAATAGAGAGCGCATGAACTTCACTAGTGGCCTTGATGAAGAGCTCTGTCACTTTGCGTTCCCACAAAATGCTCAGCACTTGCTAGCTAGGAGCACAGCAAAGGACGCAGGAAGGGCACAACATGACAGCAGAGGCACACATTTCTAAGTGCTGGCAGACCATCTCTGTGATTTTTATCTTCAGTAAGGAAAATTAACTTTTCCCATAAGAAAACATTGCATATATCTAAAGTTAATGCAGACTCTCCATTATGTCTCAAAGGGTTCCGAATGAGATACTGAAGAGTACGAAGAATAAATTCTGTTTGGCTATAAAACCACAAGTGAATAAAAAGTATTTAAGGTTTTTATACAAAAACATTGAAATATCCTACTTTCAAAGTTCTGGAAGTATAAAAATAAATCTGCTTAAGATAAACTAAACTGAAAGCAACAGAATGTGAATATTTCACTATATTTGGAGAGAAACTTTATTTAAACATAACATTTAAAGTTAAGACAGTCCATACATTTCAGAAAAAATAAAGTTCATGCAGTGTCTTTCAAAAATATTCATACTCTTCACATAACAACTAGAAAGTAAAAGGTAATTTGTTGGGATTTTATGCGTTAGACCAATTGGAGGGAAAATGATGTATGTTTTTCAAATTCTTACAAATAAAAATATGAAAAGTGTAGTAGTGCATATTCGTCTTCAGCCCCTGAGTCAATACTTGCTGCAATTACAGCAGAAACTGTTTAGGGATATGAATATTTTATTTTGTGGAGACTAAGATTTTCACAGTGGGGATTGATTATGCGTTATGGGTCTTTTCTCTGAACATATCAGCTTTGGTCTGATTTGACCTCAGTACCTTCTTCCACATGAAAGTCTTGAGGCAAACCAGAAAACTGGACTGTTTCTGATTTTCTATAAACAATGCAACTCTTTCACAAAGAACAGATAATTGAAGAGTCTAAATAATACTTGCACTGTCAGCAAATTGCTCAACCTGAGCTGTAAATCTCTGCAGTTCCTCCAGAGGTATCATTGGGTTCCCAGCTGCTTCTAATGCATTTTTTGCCCAGTCAGTTTAGATGAACGATAATATATTGGTTTCAAGTTGTCCCAAACTCTTAAATATTAGATGATAAACCGTATAAGGCTGTAGGGCATGTTCAAAGCTTTATAACTTCACCTTGTTTTAAACTTCATAATTTTAAACCAGACATTTCTGTTGTGTTCTTTTATCTCCATGATTGATCACTAAAAAAACTCAGGTTTTAAGAGAACAGTTGGATTTATAATGGGATTAAAATACACACAGGTAGAGTTAATTTACCAATTAGTTTTCTTCTCATAGAAATTTGTTATACTGGATTTTATTTGGGTGTATTAGAGAAAAGGGGACTTAGTAAAAAGCATGCCACACTTTTCAGGTCTGTCTTAGACACTTTATGGCCTGCTTGCATTTACTGTAAGTGCTAAAGTAATAGATGTGATGTGTTATATGTTTAATATTTCAATGCCTGCATACGGTAAAAGCAAAAAGTGGCAGATGAATTAAAATAAGCAATATTTGAATTTAAAAAGAAACCAGCTGTTGAACCTTCTTCCAATACGCATCTGTTGTGAGCTCTCAGTGAGAATTGGAAGGTTAGCAGCATTAGTATGCCTCTGCAGTCCTCAAGTAACTTGAGAAGAGTTTCTAAAGTAACCGTTTCAGCCAGATAGCAGCAAATCACAGACTTTGAAAAGCAAGCCTCCTAACAGCATTAGTTTCCACAGAACCAATGTGTGCATGACAAGAAGGCTCTCCAAGTGGATTAGCTGCCAGCACAGAGCTCTGAGACCTGGCAATTTCCTCCAAAGCACCTGCGTGCAGGTGAGAAGCAAACACAGCGAAGGGATTTTGGAAATGGATGATGACACCAGCTGAAGATTAGGGGATGGGTACCACTTCCCTAAGTCTCTTCTTACTCCTCAAAAGCCTTTTCTGATGTCAGAGGGAAGACCTTTTCCATTTGTAAGATAATTGAAGCAGCGTGTCTATTGCCTGCCCTTTACACCCCTAAAATAAAGAAGATGTGAAAAAAATGAAATACAACAGTAGTTGCATTCAACTGTACACTGCCCTCAATAAATAAAGCCACGCTAGGCATTTTCACATCCCAGCTGTAGCCTCTGACAACCCATTCCATGGTGCTGCTTTATACAGAGGTAAACTACTACTTCTGATTAATGTGACAAAGGGTAAGCAGCAGAGTATTTATCATTGTGCAATGCCTCTGCTGGAGCTGCATGTCCTCCATTAGTGTTGTAAGCAGATTAGCAGCCAATTGTACACCTGGTCATCTGAAAAATGCATTTTTCAATAGTTGAGATTTATACTCACAATCCTGCGATGAGCGATGGCGGAAGGTGAACCGCAGATGGCTTCGGTTTACATCTTCGATGGGGATCGCAACCTGAGATGAAGAACAGGACAGAAGGGTGGGACTGTGGTATGCATGAGAACACATATTTGTATTTTTCACAAAGTGTTCCACATTCCTCTATGCTAATTTTTGTATTAGTTTTTTGGGATGAATGGATGAGTTAGTAAAGTGTTGATGGTGAAGACCCACCTTTATCGTTTCAAACCACCTCGGCTGCTTTACTTGGTAGTAGATGACAGATTTGTACTCATTGATCCCTTCATCTCCAGCGCCAGGAAAGATCACATTCTAGAGAGGAAATAATGCATATATTTAAATATAAATTATCTTACAGAGCCTACAAAATAGTATTCACCTCTGTAGATACTTTACCTTTTTCACTCCTTTTAAATATAAGCAACAAAATCTGATTTTTTGACAAAGAAATTGTGCAAAAGCCTTTAATGTCAAACAAATTTTTACTGGATAATGAAAAGGATAAAATATCCAACGGGGTTAGTACTTTTCATAAGCAGTTAGTATAGTTAAGTATAGTTGATTAATTGATTTATTATAACTCGGCTGAAACATTTCCACATTGGCTCCCTCCTTGTGGAAAATTGACTACCTCTTATTTCATAAAATGCACTCCCTCAAGCAGAAAGCCTTAATCTAACAGAATGGCCTTTAAAAGTCTGGATGTACTTTATGCATGAGAACCTGTGTGGTAGCTGCCAATCTCATGACAGTACTGTGGAAGAAATAAATTAGAAATTAATTATTTAAAAAAAGAGATGCTAGTGCTCAAAGCAGCGAAACTTTTAAGAGATGGTGGGCACAGAAAAAACAGACCAGCTGATGCAGATGGACCACTCTTTAAAACCGCTCCTTCCTACTGGGTGCAGTTTTTACAACAGGTCAGGTTGTGGAGGGAAAAAGAAAACTACAAGCCCCATTAGGGAAGTTGGTCTGAAGGATGGAGTGACAGTGGGAGGTAGACATGCCTTGTTTTCCATCCATCTGTTGCCAGCCTACCTCTTTCCTCCCAGCTGACTCCCCAGGCCTGCTAGTCTAACACTGCTAAAGTACTCCTACACTAATGGTTTCTGACAGCCGGCAATTATGAGGAATAACAGACCCCGTGTCCCCCAGCTGTGCTGAGCAAATACAGGGGAGGTGGGGTCAGGTGCTATATCTCTCAAATCTCCCCCTTCACTAAGTGGCCAGGGTTCCTGACAGCATCATATCTTAGAGCAGTGGCTGCTGAAACTGGAGGAGTGCTCATAAGTCAAGATGTCACTGGCCAGTCCTGCATGTCACAAACCCTTTCTGAAAGAGAGGAAGAATGACATTGTCCAGAGGCCGGAAGAGGCGCTCAGAAAGGAAAGGACAGAGGAATATAAAAGATGAGGCGTATGCAGAGAATCGCAAACAAATACCACCCGGGTACAAAACTGCAATGCCCTAGGAGAGCCCAAATGCGGTCATAAAATTATTAACCAAATTATTCAAAATGTACATCAGGTGCTCCCAATTTATCAATTATGAAGAGGTGATTAAATCTTTCCCATACTGTTGCATACATTTTAAGTTATTACTAGATCATAGCTGTATATTATACACACCACGCGAGAGTGACAAGACTCAAAAAAATCTTCGGCAGACTGGCCTAACGTGCGTGTGAGAGTATCAAACACCTATTAATGCTATGTTGAGTGTTATTACTCATCATTATCTAAAAAGCAGTCTACCAATGAAGACTGTTGTGTAATAACTTTTGCTTATGCTATTAAACCACAGGTATATACAAAACGATTCTTAAACCACAAAGAGAGTCATGAACCGATATCTTTAGAGCAACTGCTTTTAAGACTAATTACGACAAATTCAACTACAACTGGAAAATCAAACAAAAATGTTACATCTGTGTTCTTTGGTAATAGGATTATTATATATATTAACTAATTAGTCAAATAATGCACTACTATAAATGACAGAAGTCACTAATTTGCACTGAATCAAGATTAATTTTAAGCATCATCAGCAGCAATCCTTTTACTTCCTCAGCATGCTGAGACAAATCATTGAAAAGGCTTCTCAATTTAAAACTAATGAGTATAATAGGTGCAGTCAAGGGTAACAAAGCTCTCTCCTGATTCAGTGTTTGCAGGAAGACTCATTAAAACCAGAAACCTGTCATCTCAAATTACTTAAATTCACTCCTATTCCAATTATACCAGTGCTTACATCACTGTAATAGGGTACGGTACCTTACTTACATTTAAATAAGATTATTTTAAGCTGTAGCTCCAAATATTACAAAAACATTAAAGAACTTAGATTCTTTAGAACAAGGAAAGATGACTTACAGCCCCTTCCACTTATTGGTGTTCCTCATAAAGTTGTGTTGCAAGCCTAAAAAATTCAACCTTTATGATAATAGCATATTCTAACACTGACAACATTCAAAATCATCAAATTGAGTACATTTATTTAAATGTAGGATTAAATCCCATGTTGGGTAGGATTTGTCTTTTAACAAAAATCCCTACGACACTTTAGAAAATGATTTATACCCCCATGGGAATATTTTGGTTTTGCTTTGATTTGTGATTACATTCTTATGCCTTACAAATATTTTCATTTGAAGATCATAAAATACCATTTAAAGTTAGGCTTTTTTTAAATGTTAACAAACACTCCAGTTATGGACTCGCTGCCCCACTTCCTCCCACTGGTTTCTCATATCCAGCTGCTCTCCACACATCCTCCATTAATTTGTAGATGATGTAGCGTAAGAAGCGGAGTCAACAGGGATCGTCAGTAATTAAACATGAGAGAAAAGAGGTCACTGCTTCTTTAGATGAAACAAAACCTTCATTAGGACATCAGACCCTGCTGTGTTGGCACAAGATGTAAAAGGTAGAGAGGAAAAACAGAGAGACACAAGTTTATCTTACATACTGCAACTTGGCAAATTGACAGCCACTATTGTAATTATTTTTTTTGTTTATTTTAGCTTAATTTGTAGACACTAAATGTAATTTAGATACCTCTGATATGAAGCTGCACACCAATTTCATATTTCACTATGAAGAAGAAGCACAAGTAATATAGTTCATAGCTCCCTGACCCCATAGTTGGGAAAATAAGTATTTGATATATCGCTGATTTTACAGTAGTGCCATACAGATTGTACTCTTAAGTATCATAATAAGTTTCTTTATATTTTCAGAGCTGGCTGCAGTTTTTCAATAGTGTATATTCAATTGAAAAATAATTTTCAAACATCCAGAATATATAAACTTCACTAGCAAAGGTAAATTTTAACCCAGAAAAAAATCTAAATAAAACACTAAAGCTAAACAGTTTCTCTCTAAAAGCTTGATTCTGCAAGTGGCTCAGGATGGTGGTGAGGTGAATTTTAAGCAACTCAATCAAACCCAACGACATTGCATTTTATCATGGCCAACAGGCAACAGAGGTGGGCAGTATGGGCTGTTCAGCACATTTATAGGATGAACTTTATAGGAGGCCAGTTAGGCTGACTGATGTGCTGAGTGAGATTAAAAAAAAGCCTGGTAAATCAGAATATGTTTGAGAAAGCAATTGGTTATAGAGTGCAACCCAAAGAAAGAACAGAAAGTTGAAAAAGTACCTCCAGTTTCTTGCCGTCTTCATCGTAAACAGACATGGTCACCTCAACGTTTTTGGGTGTCGTCTTACTCCCCTTGTCGAAATCCCCCTGAACCAGAGTCACGTAGATGTCGTTTCGGACGTCACCTTCAGGAAATAAAGAGGATGGGAGAATCCATTGTTTTCGGTGTGCATGATGACATAAAATGTTTGTTTATTGGAAAAAAACTAACGTTTAAAAACAGCATACACTTTCTTTCAATTCTTAATATTTTTTTACAGCACAACAGATGTATAAAAAAATGACATTGAAATGAAAATTGTTATTTCAGAATAATGAACCTGGCATGATTATCTCAGGGAAGCCCATTTTTCGAGCCACAGCCGTCGATCGATCCACCAGGTGAGGGAAGTCTTTCCTTATCTGATGGATGTCTCCTGGAAGTAGCTTCAGAGTCACCCAAAGACCTAATAATGCAATCAACATAGGCAAAGAGGGAGCTGTGATAAGGTAGTGAGAGGACAGCACAAAGAAGTTCTCCAGGAAAAGGCTAAAAACAAGATGTTTTCCTCTAACTTCCACTTAGGCCTGTCACGATAAATTTTGCTGAACGAGTAATTGTCTCAAAAATTATTGCGATAAACGATAATATTTTTTGAAGACCTTTTTACACTGATTTAATGGAAATGATGTAATAATGCATGTGATCTCCTGCCAAAGATAGATACACTTTATTTTCAAAACAACACTTAACACTGGAACTGATCAACAAAATAAACAAAACAACCAAAAACAAAAATAAAATGGATTCTCAGTTTCCATCAACAAAAATGTACTTGAATAAAAACTAAACAATATAAAGCCAAAGTGGAAATAAATACTATATTCAACCAAAAGAGGGAAGATTATGAAGTCTGTATACTATGTTGCCCTTCAGTAATCATTAGATTTAAATAGAGAAGATGGGCATATCCGACTACCTGAGGAAATAGTTCACACTACACGATTTTTTGCCTCAATTTTCCCCTTAGGACAATCTGAAAAGATTCTAAGATTGTCGTAACTGATCATCCTGTAGTGAGTGGTGTGTTACGGTAGATCGTTGTGGCCGTTAAATCAAGGGTTTTCACCGACTGGGAACGTTAAAGGCAGCCTGTTGAATGTGACAGGTAGCCAATCAGCGCAGATTCCCCTCCATGCTTTCTGAGGGGAAATTATGGAGGGGAATCCCAAGCAGCTGACACGGCGCAACCCGAAGTCCAGCGGACATTTGAGATGGTATGTGGAAACAACATTAATGTTTATTCAACATTTCATGCAAAGAATGTAGAAATGACAAGGGTAGGAGTTGGAGCAAAATTGCTGCTGCAGTTGATAAACCCGGTAACTTTTCAGCTGTTCTTCGTTAACGTGACATAAATAGGTTATAATGATTTTCATTCAGTTAGGACTGACACTAACCACATTCATTGCAGGTAGATTGTAGCAAAGCATTGATTAATGCCTGGTTTTAAAATTAGTTAACTGAACTTGTAGCCATTACTTTGTGCCCACTGTTGGACACCAGACGGAACGATCAAACCGTAATAGCTAGGATTTCTGTCGGCTAATGTGTGATCTCTCAGGTCTCTCAGGTTTTGAAAATGGGCCGACAATCAGCCGACAGCTCTAAGATCGTTCAGTGTGCGCTGAGCATTACACTAAGGAAACGAGGAAGGGAGGGTCAGTGGAGAGCACCGGAGTTGAGCCTTTTTTCATTCAGTGTCATCAACAGAAAGAGAAAAAGGCCGTAAGAAACGGTAAAGTCGATAATTAAAATGAGGTCGATAGTTTTAATTTATCGTGTGATTAATTGATTAATTGATTTATTTTTTATTGCGACAGGCCTATTTCCACTGACAATTGTCAGTGTGATATGTCAAAGCTGTAGGACAAGACACTAAACATAGTCCATCAGAAGAAACTTGATTATATAAATATAATAATATAATAACTCAAGACATGAGAAAGTGTGTGTGTGAGTGAGTTTTAAGTTCAGTTCAAAGATTGACATGAAAAGATGGGTATGACTGAAGAAGGCCACAAAAGCCAGCTGCTTTATTCCCTTTTACTTTGCAGAGTCTGTGTTCTTATGAGTGACACATCCCTTACTGGTGCAGCTGGAAACCCCTTTGATATGCCAGCATGACTGAAACAGCTGCTATCAGCTGTCTCTGCTGTTCTTCCCTCAGTGCGGGTCAGAGTAGACCTAACATTTATCAGAGTACCATTTCATTGGGCATGACAATACAGCAGAGACTTGAAGAGGGAAGCCCTTTCCTTCCTGCAGCCCGGATCCCTGAGATAGCTAAGGCAGCTCCACCAAGAACAGACCCAACATCAGTCGACTTGTACTCACAGGAGATTCACAACAATATTTAACAGTTTAAATACGGGTATTTTAAAGCTATGAGCAGTCATTTTTTTAAAATCTCTTACACACGACATGGAATATTAAGGAGCATTCCCTGTCCATTTTTAAAGTAATTTCATGAGCATAGATACAAAAAAATACTTCTACCTAGATCCTGCTTTAAAAAAAAATCATATATCTGCAGGGACTTCATTTGTAATATTTGATTGACTTTGAGAACCAAAGTCATTCTGGACATTTATGGAACAAAAACAAACAAACAAAAAATAAAATATCCAAACCTCTGTCTGGAGGCAGTTTTCACACATAATTTTTTCTATCTTTTCATTTCTTACAGGAATGACTCAAACCTCATTCAAAGGCTGTAACGTCTAAGCATAAATTGAGAGGACAGCAGTCAATAACAGAATGTTAATTGGTGGATTATTAAAAAAAATAATAATGAAAGTTGCTAAAAACAGTTTCATACCCTCCGGTAGTTCTGTTTATACTTAACACATAAATTTATGAGGACTTCCACACAAACTCCAGTGACAGACAAGAGACTATTTAAATTCTCAAGTTTACCCCACATACAACAGAATCAAATTATGTTATTGCTGTGAATTTAGTGATGCCTTACCTACAACATTTTAAAGCAGATAGTTGTTTTGGATTCAGTAGATTAGAAACTTAAAGTTATGACAAAAAGCTTTCTGATATTGTCCTTCAAAGACAAAAGCTTGTTGACTGCGCAGGTGAAGTTAATATAAACAAAAAAAGGTTCATGCTCAAACAAAACTAACAGATTATGCTAAACTGTGTCTGCATCCTGATTCTGCAATGTAGTGCTTATAGCATGCAGTCAAATGCTCACTGTGGCTACATGAATCAGTGGTTGTTGCAAAGTCCTTGACTTTTTAATTTTTTACTGTGAAATAGTGCTATATAGAGGATAATTTATTTGAATCAAGTTCACTGGCAGCAGTGAGGTGACTGCTGCCAATGCGTCTATTAATTTTGTATGGAATACCTGTAATGACAAAATGTGTGGGTTATGGGCCTCATTCACAATGTCCTTCAAAGGAAAGCAACAAATTATGTTTTAACTTAAGTTATAATAGTGAATCTTTCTCCTTCAACTAAATCTCAGCAACAATAAAAATACCACACTTTATCATCTTTACCAATCAAAACAGGTGACTACCTCATTAAAACTTTCACTCTTTAAAATTAATTTTCACTAAATAATTATTTTCACTAAATAATACTTCTACCCAGGTTATAAGATATCACTAATTATCATTATAAACCTGGAACTAGTTCTTGTTAAGGATTCCAGTTTTAGCTAGAAAATGACAAAACCAATAAAACTTACATTTTGCAGTAGAAGGATGAGTGTGCTTGCGTGAACTTTTCACTGTACCTTGGCCTTTGTGATTGACTTCTTTGGCAGTGATAACTTTGTTGATGACCGTCTGCAGGAAGTCGTTCTCCCCTGCCACCCTGGGTGAAAAACGGGAGATGTTCAGCTGCTTGTGGCGAATGGCATCATCCAACGCCAGCCTGCAGTACATACACAACAGGCAAACACCACGGGGAGGAGCGAAAATACAGAAGAAGAAAGGTAGAGGAGGAATGGGTTGAGAAGAGGTGAACAAATTGACGGGAGGGAGAAGAGAAGCGAGATGAACGAGAGGGAGAAAAAGAGACACACACCGACGAGTGATGTGGATAGTACGACAGAAATAAAGTCACTTGTTAGCAGTAAACAGTCAGCAGAATGGGTAGAGATAGAGAAAATTTAATTTAGGGAGGAAGACCTCTGGTGAAAAATAAATACTAAGTATGTTAAATTTTAGCACTTGAGCATACTTTAAGTTAGACTAATCATGAGTATACTTCGAGTTTGCTTAGGATTAGTTAACTTGAAGTGTGTTATTTTGGAACAACAAATTTTTTGTGTATTTTAATAGTATTTAAATTGTATTAAAGCACAATTTAAAGTGTACTAAGTGTACTTTCATGTACTTTTTTGGAACAACTAAAGTTAAACTTGGTATACTTTAAGAATATTGTTTTTTATGTAATATAAAAATGCTTGATTAGTATATTTTGAGTGTACTATTTTTGTGGTTGAAATATTTACAATATATTTAGAATGTATTTTAAGTATATTGGCATTACATATTTTATATGTTAGTAGTGTGATCCCAGTATGCTACAATTAAACTTTTGGTTTACTATAATTGCTAATGAAGTACACCTTTTTAGTTACTTAATATCTTTTATTATTCTTCTCTGCCACTTTGTACATTACATGCTTCATACACACTACAGTACTGCAAACATATCAGGCTACCAGTACACAGACGGATCAATTACAACACACTTTATAGGTGAAACAAATTACATTGTGTATTCAATATTTTCACATTTTTCAAGAGTACATTGCCAATGTACTATGAGAGAATTGTACAAATTGTCAATATAATCAAAGTTTACAGACAACATGCTTAAGAAAATTAGCACAGTAAAATAATAGGTACACTTTAAACGAAATGTGAAAAATATTTCATCAAGGACAGAGTATTGGTTTAATACAATGTCACAGTATTCCAGTATTGCTCCAGACAAAGTGACATTTCTCCTTCCTAAGAACAGTGAAGATCATTCCCATTCACTGCACCACTGCACTTTACAGAAACCTACAAGAAAAATTAAAACAATAGAGCAATTAAACAGAGAAAGCACTTGTATTTTAAGAATACAGCAAAACAGCAAAGAAAAAAGTATGACTTACAACTTTTAGACATTGTGGACTCACTATGAATGTGGCATCATCAGAACTGATGATGATTGGGACCGGATGCCTGGGGTGAAAAAACATTTGACTTCTTTGCCTATTTATGTTAGAAGTAGAAAAAAAATTGTCAGCAATATCATAAAATCAGTTGATGCTGGAATTAACTATGAAGCGGTTTTAAGTGTGGACTTAAGAGAGACAAACTACTTTAAAATCTTTCCATCCATGATCTGAACACGCTGATCCTTGCAGGACGGTGAGGGGGGCTGGTGGTGCCCATCCCCAGCAGTCAGCAGATGAGAGGCGGGGTTCCCCCTGGACAGGTCACCAGTCCATCACAGGACCATGAAAGCTAACAATGAATATAATGTATGAAAGAGAAATGGTATAATAACAAGGGGAATAAATTCTGTTCAATTATTTTAAAATTAAATCATGCTTATTAAGCACTTAGTGTTGGAAACACACCAGCTTTTGCTGTTGTTAAAAATGTGGCCAGCTGCTCAGTAAAATAAAGGGAAAAAAAAGAAAAAATCTTACACCATCAAGACAATATGGAGGTTCGTCCTCAGAACTGGTGTGGTGATCTGGTGGAGCCAGAGCCTCTTCTGAGACAGGAAAGTCAGGAAGGGTTTCTAATACCTGATCCCTGTCTTCCTCTTTCATCTTCATTCGCTTAGACTGCAAAAATATGTTGAAGATAAAAACAATGATGAACGAGTTATAATAACAGCCACACAACATCAAAGTCTCTTTGGAATACTGAGCTTAATTAAAACCAGGTTACGTTTATGAAGAAAACCATATTGCATCGCAACAAACAGAGCCTCCACACGCAGTTATAACATGAAGTTGAATGATTGTTATAATCATATAAATCACAATAAAATTGATAAAATAACTATTTCTGAAACCAACGTAAGTTTGTTTATATATGCACTGCACTGTTTATAATAAAACGAAGATAATTAGCATTTTGAAGCAAACTTACCACAAGCTAGCAACACGTTAGCAGCCTTCGTCCCTTCGGTCTCATTTCGTGACCCACATTTCATTTCCATCCAGTTCTTGTCCTGCTGTGTTGTCGTCTAAGTCGGACTAGGACGTCACAAGCTTGAATTTACCAAAACTACTAACTATTATCAAGGCCCTCTTTACTTTTAAGGTAATATTATGAGAGTAAAAATGCCGAACTTGAACAGCACCTCTTATCTTCACGGTTGTTTTACTTTTTATGGCGCTTTTCAAAAAAATAAATAAAAAAACTGAAGGCGTGCATTACCGCCACCATCTGGTCTGGAGTATGAACTGGAGCTAATGCTGTTCACTAAGGACAGGTCTTACGTCATACATCTGAAAATGGATTGCGTAGACAGCTTTCGTGTTTTAGTGAAAAACTGAAAACAACATATTATATTCAGAGATGTAAAACTGAAGACACCTGCTACATTTAGTGTTAAGAACAAGTATTGTTTTTGTCACAGTCTAGTGACCCACTGTCGCTAGACTATCAATGTTTTATGTGTTGAGGCATGAACACATTATTTACTTTGTTAAACATCAAGTTCCACTATAAGGACTGTTGTTTTGTTTTTTTTATTATTTGCCATTTTAACAACAATAGTAAAATATTATTAAGGCAGCTAAAAAAAGCATACTTTATTAGTGTAAAGTATACACTGAGATGTAATTTGAAGAATACTGAAATTTCAGTATATTTAATAGTTTACTTTTAAAGTAAGCACTAAGTGAATTTTAAAAAATTCTATTTTGAATATAGATTTTAAAATAAATACAAGATATCTTTAAAAGCATATTGTTTCATTGGTACACTTAAGCAATATATTTTGATCACTTAAAGTATACTTTTAGTTAATATATTTCTTAAAAGTGTATTTTGGTACAATTATATTTAAGTGTGTTTAAAGTCATAATGTCAAAATTGGTACAAGCATGCTTTTAGTATACTTCGTATATATTTATATGTCGTACACTTCATACTTGGTATACTTAAAATGTACTTATACAAATGTAAGTATGTTTGAAATATACTAAGGTATATTTTTTTCATTAGGGACTAGATAGAATTTATAGATCACTGAACAATAAAATGGTCATATGTGTTTTTCCAAACTGTACGACTTAAAACTAAATACGAGAAAAAACAAAAAAAAATCTAATCGTTATGACTTGAATTCAAAAAAATGTCCTTAGTAGTCTGTCCTCCCCAATGTGTTAAAAATGCCAAGAGATGGACTATGTAGTTCATAAGATTCTCATGAAGCCAGAAAACAGAATGGAAGAGAATAAGAAGTGCTAATGTTAGAATGGAAACACAGCAATGAATGCTGTCATTTAGGCATGAGACTGAAGACGTCTCTCTATTTTGATTTTCACCTCATCTCGGTGTGAAACACCTCCCAACGGACACTAATGCAGTCCTTCAGAAGTTAGAAACAAATCACTATAAAATACATCAACACATATTTATATATTCATACAATAAATTTTTTTTGTGAATCTAATCTTTTTAACTGAATTACTGTTTTGTTTTATTGAGTGTGTTTTTAAATTAAAGGATGGTTAGAAAAGCAGACCGTACAAATAACAGGTTGGGAGCGCAGTGTTTACATAATATTGTTTGCAACCATGGATCAATCTCAGAAATATGCAGTATAATAGCAAGTCACATTTGTTTTTTAGCAATGGGAAGCTCATAACTGCTAAATTTACCAACTATTAACTACCCAGACTAGAGTCAAACATTATATATATTTTGTTCAAATTTTACTTCAAATTTTACAGCAAATACCTGGACAGTGGCCGTTGTCAGGATTCTAAATGTGAGAGAAAGCACTGCCCAATGCAGTTTGCCATGTTGCCTGAGTCAAGTTGTTCTTTTTCTTTTTTTCTTTTTTTTTTTTAGCTCATGGCAACATTTAACCAGTTGCCAACTTCTGTTTGCTAGCCCATCTGTTTTAGTGAGAACCCACAAATCATTGTTTTGGTAGGTTTGATTGCTAAATTAAACCACTTTTACTGACTCCAGCACTGGTCCACTTAAATTTGAGCAAGCAAAGAAATAAATGAAAAAGCAACTATTTAAAATAAAAACACATTTAGCACAGCTGTAAAAAAACAAAATAAAAAAACAACATAAAAAATAACTTTTCAATAAAAGGCTATATTTCTATGCTATTTCTAAGCTTTACTGGCAACCTGTCAAGGATGTTCCCCAATCTGCTCCCAGTTACCGTGGAGATCACAAAATGTATTTCTAGAACTCCAGTACCATTCCTGTTTATTACTGTAGCCCAGATTATTACTGCAACTAGGTCTTTCACATAGTGAACACATACAATAATTCATTGTGGCACCAGGGGTTTTATTCAGTGTCTAAAAATCTAATTTGGTCAGAAATTATTCAACCATCAAGTAAAAAGATTTCTCTGGACACAATCTCACTAAAACAGTGGTTTTAGTGAGATCTTTTATAATTAAAGATTACTTTAATTATAAAGGAATTTGGGAGATCTTACAACACCTGGTGTCAATGATTAAAAAATTGAGAAAAACATGTAAATGCAACCACTAAAACTTTGAGATTATATATATATATATATATATATATATATATATATATATATATATAATATGCACACAAATTAAATCAATGTTTGTGGCAAAAAGCTCTTACGGCTGGAATGGGATGAAGTGCTGCTTGTCCTCATCGTCCATTTTGCCTGTTATGATGTCTGTAACATCCATTACTGTAAAAACAAAACAAAACAAAAAAAAAAAACATGAAAAGAAACAGGTTTGGAAACTTTTAAGGCGAGGATGAGATATCATAGGCATGTAAGATAGAGATAGTTGCACTGTAGGTTTGTGTGGGGCAGAAAGAGCACCCATAGGTGATCTTGGCTTACTTACAAAACACTTATTACAAAAACGACTTCATTGTGATAAAAAATTAACTATTGGACATTTTGCTGCCTTTCCAAATATACATGCACCTATTTTTTTAGCAGTTCCGTTCTCCTGAACAAAACGGATAGAGCTACTGCTGCAAAGAACTGTGTGTACCAGCTTTGCTTTCTTGTCCAACAGAAAGTACTTCTTGTTCACCGCCTTTTAGTATGCATGTGTTACTTTTCTGAGTAGATCAAATTATACAGTTACTTCTGCCAAAGTAACTGACTGAACGTTTGCTACCATTATGCATTTGTTATTTTTCCATAAAAGTACTCTTGTGACCATGTGTCTGTCTGTGTTTAGCTGTATGTCTTTCCTGGATAGAGGCATTGCCAGAGCTATTGCTATTAATAATTTAGGATATTCTCTGTGATTTTAATCACAATAAGAAGTACTCTTGATTTGTCCCTTTTCTGGACAGTAGCTATTGTTCCAGTTACAAATGCTTGCTCCTGTTGATTTCTGTTTCCAATAGAAAGCACTACCAACCCTGTGCATCTGTGTTTAGATAAGTCATGGAAAGAGTTTCTGACAAAGTTATTGTTGCCAGAATGTGTGCACTCTCTTTTTTGTTTTTTTGTTTTGTAGGTGGGTCCGGTGTCTGCTTCCTGAACAGTATCACTAACAAAGCTATTGTTCCAACAGGCAGTATGTACTCTCTGCTTTTATCTTCTTTAGAAAGCACTCTTGGCTCAGCACTTCTGTGCTTTTTGTCTCTCTTTCTTGGACAAAGTCACTGACAAATCCATTTCTCCTATTAACAGTGTTTACTTTTTGTCTTCTCTCCCACAGACAGTACTAATCAAACAGTGTTTTTTGTTGCTCAGCTGGAGGATTCTGGATCTCCACTGTCGCCACATGCGTGTTCAGAATGAGAAGTTTCTTCTGCATCATAGACAAATCAGTCCGATCAGTTGAAATTTGACTGCGTTGTCGTAATGCAGTGAAATGTACATTACTGTCTTAGCTGGACAGTATGTAGTGGAATGAAATCAATGATTGATTCAAATTCAGCTTTGACCATTTTAGACACCATTTTCCTGGTATATAAGTTTGACCTGTTTGTCCTGTAACATGTATTCTAAAGAGCTTTCTACGAAGGAATGAAAAGTACAGAAATGACACAAAGCTCAAGCTGCACTTTCAACAATGTCATACAAAAACAAGTGGACTGACGTCACACAGCTACAGAGACGTCTCCCCCGATTCCACAAGAGATGCATTTAGAAAACCATTGCTTTTAGCCCTCAGTATTTTACAGAGAACAGGGGGAACATTATTGATGTCTATGCAGCTTACAGATGATGTGAATAAGAAACAATGCTAGGATGACCTCACATTTACTCCATTACCCAAGAGGCTACAGGACATGCATATAAAGCTTTTATAACTAATGGTAAAGCAAGGCACAGCACAGCTATTAAAACAGAAAGAAATCTTCATGCTGTGCACAGTTGTAATAATGTTGTCTAAAGATAGGCCACCAATAAATCAGCTTGTCATTTACCTTCCCTTCAAGAGGAAAAAGGGAAGGGGGGAAATACTGAAAGAGAGACATAATTTTCTCTGTTGGACAACTGTGGGCTAGACGCCAATCTAATTAGTTTACTATGCACCTGGAGGTTTGCCAACAAGGGATTAAAAAAATATATAATTTTTTTCTCTCTACTTCAGCAAGGTCTCTGAATTTTAGCCAAAAATATTTATTCGGTCAGGCAAGGACCAAAGCCACCACACAAATTATTCACAATGAGGTTAAAAAGACGTATAGTGCACAGCACACCCAATAAAGAACTGCTACAATAACAGTTCTTCTTGGCCTTCTTGGTTTCTCTCTACACTAAAAGAGTGAGGTAGAAAACATAAGATTATCAATCATTGTTTTTGGCTGATTGCCAACGTGAGGAATCACCAAGACATCCAAGCAAACCGAAGCAGAACCAAGAGCCTTCCAAACTCAGTGACCTTGCGGCCCAAACAGAGCCTGTCTTTAGATTTCCCTGCCAGCTAAACTTCAAGAGAGCAAAAGTAGGAACTGCACATTAAGTTATGTTTGTTATTAAGCAAACTCCCTGATTCTGGACCACAGAGGCACTCTCTTTTCATGTTCTATATGTTGGCAGCTCTGGTACAAGAAACTGAAAGTTCTGCTTTACATAATGAGAAGGAAATAAAAAAACAAACAACAAATGATCAAAAACATTAGATTATAGTTGGAACACAATGACAGGTTGAAAGACAGACAACACTTTATGATGTTCCAGTTGTCAAAGGCAGCTCTAAGCAAATGGGTTTTTAGCCTGATTTAACTCAAACTTTTCTGGAAGTTTGTTTTGGAGTAGAATTGAGCACTGCATATTTATGTTTGGTCTTGATTTTATGCAGAATAGAACCAGAAGACCTAAGTGGTCTGAAAGGTTAATATGGCAACAACCAATCTTTAATGTACTTCGGTGCTAAGCCATTCAGTGATTTATAAACTAACAAACGTACTTTAATCCAAAGTGAATTGAATACCATTTCCTATCAATTTAAACATTAATTGAAGTGTAATACTTTTTGATTAGTGCCTAAAAAGTCTCATTATACAGAATCTCCCTGTATCTTTACAGTAGAGGGGGAAAAAAACAGTATTAGGTCACTATATTAGTGACCTAATATAGTCAGACATAGCTTATTAATGGTGCAAAGACACAACACAATAAGTAGAGAAAAGCAATTGTTCTTAGTTTTAAACTGTGTTTTTTATTACTTCAATTAGGTCTCCACAATGTAGTGTGGATAAACCATAATAGAGTGTGCAAAGGAATATATGGAGTGCAATTATTTTTGGCTAGGGATTTCCAAGTGTTATAGTGCTGTTTTTCATACTAATGTAATATTTAATCAGTTGGACAAAGTCTCACACAAGCTCATGTTGAACACACAAGGTGTTGCATAAAATGCTGAAGCTGACAGATATCATGTAGCTTCAATTTACCTGCTACTCCAAAAGGTCTTCTCAGGCCTGAAGTCAGCTTCTTGGTGTTGTTGTCCCGCAGCTCCATGCGTCCCACTCTGACAATCTGACACACAAAACTGATCTTCTCCCTCTTTAAATCTTCACTGCCCAAGTCCTAGAGAGAAAGAAAAACATAATAAGACTTTAAAGGCAGATGATGCCTTGCCTTAGGAGTCTCAGCAAAATGACTTCTGTACATCGACACCGAAGTTATGGCAATACATTTATGAGAGAAATGCATGTAAATGTTTAAGCTCAATCATAGCTCTATTAATTTAACTTCCAAAAGTCTTCATACCTTTGTAAAACAGCCAAACATTTCAGCAAAAAGTGATTTCAACTACTTTTGAGAATGTGGCAAAAAATTAGTTTCCTTTGAGGGGTGTCGACCAAAACCAGAAGAGTGCTTTCAGCACGTGCACGCCTACGCAGCTGCAGTTGGGCTTCCATTAGACAGAAGCGACTGCCTCAGAAAATACACATAGCAAGTCTTGATCTTACTGAGAGAGCTTAACAAACACAGGCTCTCTGCAGAGAGGCTCCCAATTGCCTCATAACATGGCTGAATAAACAGAACTATAGTCGGGCGAGCACATGGATACACACACAAAATGCCAAACGTTCATGCAGCAAAACACACTCACCGTAAAAACCGCCCGCAGGTTATGAAGCTGGTCGATGTTTTTCACCAGGCCGGAGCTCGACCATTTCACCAGGTAGTTCTCACTGTGAGCAACAGTCGAGAAAAAAACAAAAACATTTCCAATCTTCCCTCCAAAGGAAAGTCAGACTTTTAAGAGCTTAAAACTGTTTTTGACAAGCAAAGTGTTTTGCAAAAGTATGTATGATTGAGTTTCAATGGATTTTACTGTGGTTTTACTTTAAAAAACATCACAAAGTAGTGAATAATGGTAAAATAGAAAGAAAATGGTTCAAATAAAAACCTAAAAATTAAGTGCGCATTTGTGTTAAGCCCCGTCGAGTCCATACACTGAACCTTTATTTAAACAAAATATTTTAAGATTTGCCAGCTACCAGCTTTAAAACATCTAGAGATCGAAATCCTGACATGTTCTTTTTGGCAAATGAGCTCAAACTGTCAGACTGAATGGAGAGTGTTACTTACTTACTGTTTAATTTGGACTTTGACTTCAACACAGTCCTGATGAAAAAGATTTACCATAGCTCTAGTCACATCTTTGATTGCTTTTAACAGGTTCTCTTTAAGTATTTCCCTCTTTTTATCTCCAATTATCTGTCTTGTCACAGCTGAAGAAAAGGATCCCAATAGGATGATGCTGCCAGTACCATATTTCACCATCCAGATAGCACATTCAGGGTGATGTTTAGCTTTAATTCTCCAACTAAAACTGCACAGGACCACTGGATTTATACTGAGATTAACTTCCACACTTCATTTTCAAACTAAGTAACTTCTGAAGGCAGTTGATTTTACTGAAGAGGATCAAGAGAAAGAGAGACTGAAAACAAATCCAAGGGACACTTCTCAGATGAGTTTCACTACCGGCTTTACAATTATCCACTTGGTCTATAACATCAGATCCTAATAAAATACACAGGAATTGTTTTAGGTGTAAAATAGTGTTTGAATGGCTTGTGTAAAATGAAGCACTTTAACATAAAACTGTTGATCATGGAAATATAACATTTGCAACATGCAAAAATGTAGAAATGTAATTCATTCTTAAGAATCAGTTTTAGAAAAAATATAGGTCAGTTTTACCATATAAAGAAATTGGCTACAAAATTGCCAGTGTTTGTTTTTTTTTTATCTGCAAAGATCAATTTTGCATGGAAAAAAAAAAAATCAAGTTTCCACATAACATTTCCCCAGGGATCCTTATCTTGAGTTTAGCAATGACTACCAAATTATGCATTACAGTCGCCTAAAATTTAGGACTGATGATACATGCAAAAGAAATGTCCCACCGAGTTCTTCTAATCATACAACTTTGATGTCAAATCCCTGAAAAAAAAAAAGAAGTAAATCCTTCGACTGCAGGGCTCAACTGATGCTGTTTTTACAAGGACTGTGCACATAAATTAGAAGAGAAAATGAAAGACAGAGGAGGAATCTGTAACCATGTAAACTTATGGGATACCTGATAAACTTTGATTCCACTGGATCATACAGGGACATGAGCACCTCTGCATCCTCGCCAATCTTACACACCACATTCTTCAGAGTCACAAAGAGGGCGAATGCCGGAGTGGAGGCGAACTTTGCTTGCCTCGTGAGATCAATATTCTGCTTCTGAGACTGTAAGAGAAACAGAGAAAAGGCTGTGAATGTTGGATTTTCTTACAAAACATGTGAAGTTGAGACTTGGGGCTCTGCTGTAGTTTAATGGGGGGGAAAAAAGTATGAGACAACAATTATTTCTTTCCAGAAAAAATTAGTCAGAATTCAGTATTATACACTGTATAAAAAGTCTTTAAAGTCACATAATCCGCTGTGGCTTATCTATTGTAAATTAGCCTACTATGCATTACTTTGAATACTCATCTAATGTATGGAAGGACCTGATCATTAAATATTTATAAGGTCAACTAAACTAGCCAGTAAAGAGCTCTGATTGAAAATGTAAGATGTGTTAGAAAAGAAAAAAGAAGGGAGCAGATGAGTATGAATGTGATCTGAAAGATCATTTTTATGTTCTTATCGATCCATTTTTTTTACACAGTAATTTAAATTGCTTTGTACTGTATTGAAATAATGTTCTATGTTACATAAGTTGACAGAGGTTTCCAATTGAATCAAATCTTTTTTGGGGGGAAATTGAACAGAAAGAGGAGAAGAATCATGGACAATAAGAGGGACAAGAAGGTGTAAGAGGTGTCAGGACAAAGTAAGTGAGAAGATAAAACAGGTGACGGAGACCTAAGAGAGGTGAGACTGAAGAAGCAGTCTCCACGGCAACTCTGAATATCCTATTTCTGAACATGTCGTGCATTGTCTTTTCTTCCTTACATATGTATCATTATAATGAATGCAAAAAAATCTTTTTGTATGAAGGTTAAGAACTCTAGAGTTCATGTTTACCTTAAAAAGTGTGCATTTCAGCAGTAGCTGCATAGCAGAAGGAAAAGAGGCAAAGGCTTTAAAAGGATAAGAGGCTAAAGGGAGCTTTTTTTACTATAGTTAAAGAAAATGTAGATATTATTTTGTAAACGCATTATCTTAATTCCACAAACTGGCCTTCACACCACAAAACTAAATAGAACGAGAATGACTTTTTTTTATTCATTTAGCCCATTTTGTACTTTTTACTTTTAAAAACCTGATGATTCATTGTTGTAGCTGAACAGAATTGTAGCCTGACAACAACCTGCATTGTCTTTCTCAAGATATAACTGGGTTCTCTGTAAAGAGTCTTGACAGTATGAGCCAGTGAAAATGGTTAAGGACAGCATCCAACTTAGTCCCGTTTTATTCGATGCTACGATCAAAGCACATTCACATAAGTAAGGGTAGATATGACAGTAAGAGTTGGGTTTAAATTATTTCACAAGGGATTTTGGAACACTGTGGGCTGATAGTTCCTACCAACCTGTTTATGTTACCATCACAATAATGAAGGAATATACTGTATGTCTATCAAAGTGAACTCAGTATTTAATAACTAAATGAACTCGTTTTACTGCTGGCTTCTTCTCTAACGCCATTACAGAGATTCTTTTGGTTGTTCTAAATAAAAGAACTTCCTCTTATTGCATACCTCACAAAATATTTCCTGATAAGACTTGACACCAAAGCTTTTAAAAGCCGATTAAGAACATATTTCTAATGAGTAAAATGTTACACAGTATTCATTTGCTCAGCAATTCAAAGAAGTCCTAAACAGAAGTTCTGAAAAAGATAAATATAAAGTTGTATTTTTGCACCATTTTTAAATTGGTTTAGATTCAAGAGGAGGACCATAATCCTCCCTTTGCTTACCTTCTCCTCTTGAATCCGGTCCTCAATTTGTTTGGAGGCCGCCTCATGTTCTCTGAATAGGCTGACGGTGCTGGTGAGCTCTGGGTCCAGAATGTTTCCATCTTTGTCTCTGACCACCAGATCAAGATCCAAGTATCTTGTATTGAATAAGAAAAAGGCGGTGAACATATTTCAAAACATGTCAGGATGAACGACAACAAAAGGGAAAACACGTGGTTGCATTTTTGAAAAACCAAACAGCGTGTAGTCACTGTGTGCTCCCAGTCAGTTCCCTTATTTGATGTTCATATAATTTTCCCCTCTGCTCCACTGTTTTCTTTCAAAGCTCGTCTGGCTTTTCTTTCTCCTTCCAGTGTTTCTGCTCTGGAGGGACTCGGCAGAGACAACAGCGGGCTGCCAACATGCACCTAATGGTTTTCTTTTTAAGCACATCAGTATCTGCCTCTGCAGTGGCAAAAGCAATATCTCTACAGGACCAGGATTTAAAGTTTCATCACAGCAGCAGAATAGAGCTCCACAAAACTCATTGCAAACAATTTTGTTGTCTTACTGCAGACACAGTGAAAGTCATCACTTTGTGATGTAATACCCTCGAGTTTGCAGAGGCAGGCATACAGTGGCTTCCTACAGTTGCATCTTAATGAATATGAATGTTACTAAAAAGCTAATTTGTTTCAGAGATATAAAATATTTTCAAAATAATATGCAACTTTTACTTTCTTCTGAAAAGAGGAATTTGGACACCTGAGCTAGCCGTTTTCTCATTTTCATTAAACATTTTTCCTTCCACTCAAATTTCCATTAATATGTTTGGATACAGAACTGTGAACATCGAAGTGGTTCATTTGTGCAATAAATGTTTAGATTTTTCTACTTTTATGTAATATTTAAAGTTTCTGACCAACTAAATTTGGGATTTCCATTTACTGTACTCCATAATTATTGAAATTAACAGAAATAAACAAATTAAATATATCCTTCTGTGTGTAAAGAATCTATATTGTATGGCTTTCACTTTTTTTTATCTGAATTATAAATTAAGATTTCAAATATATAAAAAATTTAGTGCCCTATACTTCCACACTAATGAAGCACATTTTCCAGGAAGCTATATGCAAATTTTTACTTTCTTCTGAAAAGAGGAATGATAATCCAGGACAAGAGGAGGCTAAAATCCTTAAATGAAATGCTTACTTGTTGCCGTAGTCTATCTTGGAGGTGACCTTCTGTTTGAGCTCTGTGAGCTCATCCTGCGGGAGGGTGCCAGACAGGATCTGTGACCGCCATTCGATGAGGTCGTAGATCATGTCACGGACAGAGTTGAACATCTCGCGCTTGTCCCCCTTTTAGACAGAATATTGTACAACTATCAGACATGAAGAAACTAAATGCCAAGAGGTACTAAATCTTAACAGCAGGTTAGCCACTTTGTGCTTCATTTCTGCGAGGACATAATGCAATATATATGTGTCAAAATTGGTACAGCCTGATGGATATTTGCACCATTTTTTTTTTCTCAGAAAGACAAACATTTGCTGTCTTTGTGTCCTTCGCTGGTGTGCATTAAGTCTTTCTTGTGTAAAATTCTGGGAAAAAGGTTAGAACTTTGTCATTTACTTCAAAAGCTATGCATATATTCAGGTGTACAGTTTGCATAATGGTCCAAAATTACTTAAATCTAACCTTCATGTACAAGAAGCAAACAAAAAAAACAGACTAAGCATTTCCATTACTTAGTACAAAACAAAAACACCCAAAATCCATATTTAAAATGCTGTGTATGAAAAACAAAGTACATCTTTGGTGCTTCAGTGGGAGTTATGAAGGAAAGGAAAAAATACAATTATCAGCAGGGATGTCCACAGATATAAAAACAGCTGCTACATGCATCTGTAGCATAACAATAGTTCCTATAAGCTCCAGAGGACACATTTATATTCTCACACACAGCGGTGGAAAATATGAGCAAGGAACTTATAGAAAAAAAAATATTGCTTCCCATCAATATGAGATTATCTCTGAACAATATGACCAAGGAATATGCAGAGAAATCCCCTGGTGAACAGAATCGGTCAGCTCTGATTAGTGACTGCCTAGTCAGAAACTTAGCAGTTTCTGCACTTATTAATCTTTTGATGTTTCGAGCTTTGTTGTGGAATATCCTGGATAGGGAAAACTTGACATTCTTTTGAATACACACTGCCGTTTTTGTAATGCTAACCACAAAAATTTTGCTACTCATTAATATAAGACGCTAAGTACCGGTAACTAAATTAAAGTTTGCCATTCTACAGCAAAAATGGTTATTTACAAGTGAAAAGAATTTAAGACAATTGCCATTCTTCCTGGAAGTAAGTGTCCAAGTAAATGTTCAGGCAGTGAAATGCTCAAAGAAATGAAAAAAATATATATATAGAAGAGCTGTTTCTACAGGACTTCGTTAGAATGTTAAATTGTTCAGTTACTGTAAAGTTAGAAAAACATTTGACTAATGTTGCTATTTTTGGAAGGATTGTGATGAGAAAGTCTGTTTTCTACGGAAGAATACTGCAATTATAATTAGCTCCTTGTGTGCTGAAAACGAAATGCAGCATATTAGCATAAACACAGCAACTATCGTGCACAGCGGTAGAGGATGATGATGCACCTTGCATTGAAATAATGTATCTTTTGTACAGATGAAGTTTGGTCGAAACAGAGACATCAACACATGCTTTTGGTCGAGAAACACCAAAGCAAATTTATTTAAAAATAGCTGAAAGAGCAAACCGCCAATGGCCCAGTCAAAGTCCAGATCCCAACTTGATCAATATGTGGTAGGACCTTTAAAGAGCTGTGCCTAAAGCTTAATGAAATACATCAATGTTATAAAGAAGCATGGGTCTTAATTCATAACGTGTTCTTTGTTTTTCAACCACATCTTTTTTTATTATGGCTTCAGCTTTGTGTAATAGATAATGAGAGAGGAATCTGCTGTGTTTTGTACACTCGATGCTTGATTTTAAAAAAAAAGAAAAGAAAAACACAAAAAAGTCCAGATCCTTTTCATTACACACCGATACAAAATGTCCCAGAGCAAAAACAGAGTGTATCTTTCGTTTTCCACACTTCTATGCTGTGAATGCAACTTGAATGTGAGTGAGTGAGTGAGTGAGTGAGTGCAGCTTTCGGTAGGATGACTCACCACATACAAGTCCCTCCATATTGTAGCCCACTCCCGCAGCGTTGTTGTAACCTCCTGAACCAGAGGCAGCTCAGTGGGAATAACAGTCTCCTTTTGCCTGAAGTAACAAAGAATGCACAATCCAACTTTATTCCCTTAAAAACAACAACATCTGAACTCAGGAGGTATGTCAAACCTGTGTTAGATTACATGTTAATTAATATTTGATTTAATCAATAAGATAGTTGAATGGAGTGTAAGTACATGGCGGCAGTACAGAAATCTATGCAGTTGTCACTTGAGTAAAAAAAAAAAGGAGAAAAAAATACTAGATTTTTATTGTGGATTACATTATATTAAATGCTGTTATTTTGCACCCATTTCTAACTTGACAAAATGGCAGCAGGTAACACTTGATTTAATAGCGGATTAGGAATTCACAGTCTTCTTATTAACACATCAACATTATTTTCCTTTCCCACTGATCAGAGCAATTTCTGATAAAATCCACTGTTCCTAAAAATAATCAACCTAATTCCAGCATTCTGATCTCTGAGATGCACAGATAAAAAAATAACACATAAATTTTCAAAGCTTTACTACTAAGGAAATGCGCTTAAAACAATGTTTCCATTTAGATAATGGCAGCAAATTTCTAATTTTCCTCTTGACTGGCCCAGACTGGTGATCATCCAGCCGGACCAAAAAAAATCGAATCTTTTTTAATCAGTGAATATACATAAGTCCAGCTTTCTTTTAGCCGTTATACATATACAATGTAATTTTTAAGACTGTTTAAAACCTCAAAACCTCGTGGAAAAAAGGCAAATAAAAATATTTTGAGTTCTACCTTTTATGCTCTAATATTCTAATTAGAGAACTTACTTGGCCAAAACTGGGAAAGGAAGTCAGCGCTTTACATAATTTGAGATTGGAAATCCCCCTTATTACAATTTTCAATAGATATGATTTTATAAATGGCAATATTTTTGATCATAGAACAATCTTGTATTGACATCTAATGGTAAAGATACTGACCCACTGCCTTCAACTGTGGCATCCTTTAGGTGGATATAGCAAGCAGGAAATATGCCCTGCAATAGGAAAAAAATAAATACGTAACACTGTTTTACAGAAATAAATACTAGAATTGTAGCAAATTATGTCACAAAGGAATCAAAGTCTTTGTTTATCAGTCTCTTACCCTTTTTGATTTTCTCCTCAGCCTGTATCCTCTGTACCAGGCTAGTAAAAAACAAAAATAATATTGCTCTATCAATTGTCATTTTGATTTAAACTATTTTGCATAAAAGTAAGACTAAAAAATAAACTTCAACACAATGCATATTTAATAGCCAATCAAAAGTTAGAATAAGTTAACAGAAACTGTACAGAATATTCAGTAAAGGTTTAGAAACGCCCACCTACCGTTCCTACAGTTAGAACAAATTCCTTACTGCAATAGTAAAGCACAGAAGTGGAGGTGTGGCAATGTGACAGTTGCATTTTAAACAATTTTTTCTTTTGAATTTTCAAATAACCGAACTGCACTAAATGACAATGACCTCAAACAAAATGGGCTAAAAAAAAAAAAAAACTGAACCAACTTCTATGATGGGAGTTGAAGAATGTGTAAATATAGAAAAGCACAAAACATCATAGTGGATTCTATGGTGTGCAGCTCGCCAACTTTAAAACCTGATATAGCACATCTCAAAGCCATTGTCAAAAAGTAAAAGAGGGTGTACTTTCTTTTTACTGAGATTGCGAAAGGCCTTTTTACAAAATCCCAGCTGACAATGTTGACGTTAATGAACAGCATTTCTCTCCACCAAGGTTGAACTTTTCAAATTAAAAATACTTCCAAATGTATGAAAAGAGAATGAAAAGCTACTTAATATTCATTTCCAGGTTGTCAGGTTTCATCAAGAGTCAGTTCTCACCTTCATATGTCTCAAGTATGTGCACCGTGTCTCCGATCTGCAGTGACAGCTCCTCTTTTCCTCGGGCATCGTAGTTATAGATTGCTTAAGAAAAAAACACAGAGGACAATATATGAGAAAAGGATATTACAGGTAGAGGAAAAAGGCAATAAAGTATTTGGCTCCCTTGAGGCTCCAAATGTGTGCCACTGCAATGTGTAGTAAAAGTTAGTGCACATTTACACGACATGCACCCACCCAACCATCACACTCTATAACAGTGTGATGGTTGGGTGACATCAACACACTTCCACCACCTACTGCAGAGAAATCAATACTAGAGAATGATGTCGAAACAACACTGATGACAAAGACAAAGTTACTTGAAGCAAGAGAAACAAACAAAACATCTGATTGCAATCTGGACTGTCTCCACACAAAACAGTATATATTACTTGATTACTTTTTTTGTTCATTTTGTTATTTACTAGCCATGCAGTAGAAATTATAATAACATAATGTCTTACAGAGCATCTTGCTTTTATAGATGCTGTGCTTTCATGTCTGGATCTTAAGAGAAAAATCAATATGCAGTCATAATAAAAAGCAGTTTGTTTACTAGCACCTTCAGCCTAAGCATTCTTTTCTACACGATACCGTAAAAGAACACTGCAAAAATGTCAGTCCAAAAAATGAAAGTGATGCACTAGTCAGTCAATTAAAATATTTGAATTAGGCAACATTCTCTTGATTGGTGATTAAAAAAAAATCAATCATTCTGTTGAACAAATCTGGTTTCAGTTTAGAAATCCATCAGCAACAGCAATTATCTTTGATCAAAGGTTTTGAGTTTAATGAAAATCCAATACAAGGTTAAGGATATAAGCTACGACACATAATTAAGAATGATCTTGTAATTCCTTAATTTTATATTGGATTCAAAACTACTACTTTTACTAAAGAACCTGGAGCACTTTTTTTCAGGATGTAAAGGAACACTGAAATAGATATCGGTCAGGAAAAGCTGATCAGTCCATCTGTATAAACAGGCCAAAAAAACAAACTGCATAACTGTGTGACCATTTTAGTACACGACATAATTAAAATGACAATTATACATTTTTTCAAGTATTTGATCACAGGTGCAATTGGAGACAATTTAAAAAGAAGGCAAATTTACTAAAGAGAAAAATAATTTATGTGTACATATTTTATTGATGATCACTTGAGACATTTAGGTCTACATTTTAGACAGTTGCCAAAAAAGTAAAAATGGTGGCTAGACATCCAAAGTAAGCTACAGTAATAATTTCACAGCTCAAAGGTTAATATTTAAGCCTAACATCAAATCCCCTCTGTATTCAAGGAGCTCCACTGCACCAGAGAAGCTGGGTGAGTAAGGCACAAAAGTATCAATTGAGGTGCATGTAATGAAGCTGTAACAGAAAGAGCAGGAGGGCTTTAGTTCTCGTGGTAAAAGGAACGCTATTATGCGTGAGCGAATTACAGGGGGAAAAAGCCTCTGGAATGTGAAACAAGAACCATACAGAGTGCATTAAAATTGAGACAATGCAGAAAGAAGAATATGTAAGCAGAAAAGTAACCAAATAAGCATCTAAATGAAGGCATCGACGTCCTGGTGTGGGAATACACACCAGGACTGAGCCGCTTGAACCGAGGTTTCCAGAGGTGAATGACTGCTTAATTTAAAAAAAAAAAAAAAAAAAAGACCATAGCTTCAGGCACTGCAGCCTTCCCAGCAGGTTTATCCTGCAAGTGTGTTATCCATTCCCTGCCCCCAAGAACCACCTGCCACTTGAAGCGCTCATTACAGTTCATTAGAGACATCAGGTGGGACATGCCATTCTTTTTGGTTCCCATTAGCTCTAGGGGGATTATGTCTGACAGCCATGCAAAACAAAGTCTTTCTGCTTTTGTTGCCGTTGGACTCCAAACCATTTTATACATCTTGCTCCCACACAGGAAATAAAAACGTGTCTTTCACACACCGGATTCTTTCAGAACAAGATGTCAGCCAGTTCAAGATGTTAAGATGTTAAGGCAGTAAAACTTTTAAAAAATTGTCATGGCAGAGCAAAAGAGGACGGTGGTTGATTTTCAGACCTTTGCTGAAGTAGATATAGTCGGTGGAAAAAATCTGCTTCATATGTAAGAATCAGCTGACCACAGAAAACCCAAAATGAAGGAGATCAGGGCTGTTTTTTTGGTGCAACTCAAACGCTACTAATGACTGTACCTTTAGTTTGAAAGCTTCAACCAAAGATACTGATATTTACTCAGTTCTGATCATCTTAAGAAGCTGTAACAAACTGTAAGGACAGCATTTTGCTAATATTTTGAAAGCAAAGAAAAATTTAATTCTCTGTTGACATTTTAAATTGCCTTTGACATTTCATGTTCTAGAAACATATACAAATCTGTCTCAGAATGAATATCCGGGAGTCTGACACCAACTAAAAAGTAAAAATCCAACATCTTCCATGATAGACCGAAGCTGAAAATAGGAATGTGCGATATGAACTTAAAAATTTATCACAATATTTTGTGTTAATGTTGATAATGATGAAAATGCTGATGAAAACTATTTATTACTTCCTTTTTAGGCAGTGACGGCATGAGATAACATATACTTCCACAAATACTAATGCTGGTCTTGAAAAACATAGTAAAACTAACACTCTTGACAATGCACAGTTTTTTTTTATTCATTTGAATTAATCGTGACAACAATAAATCAGGATTCTAATCATAATTTTAAAAAATTATCACAATAAATGGTCAATGATTCAATAAATGTACACTCTAGCTGAAAGCTCAAGAAGATAAAACAGAATTTTGATGTAATATGTCATGTTGCTCTCTTGTCCTGTCTTTTCCTTCCTATTTAACAGCTCACCAATAACAATGTTTAAGTCTTACTTCCTCAGTAACAGCATCCACAACCAAACCATGTGTTAGTACGAAAAAGGCACAGCATGTTGAATTGCAGAAGTCATTGCAATATTAACATGCAATACTGCATCTTAGATGTCATGTTTGCTAATAATATACTTAGTCATTTGGGTGGAGTTTCACTGCCCTTCATGTCCTCACCAAAGATTAATTACCAAGATCTGAAAGTTCAGACATTGTGACGGGAAGACTTCAATAAAGGGAAAAAAACTAAGTGAGGAAATGTTGTCATAGCAATATCCAATATTGGGACTCATTCATGGGAATGTTGAGTTGATATACAGGGAGAAAGTCTAACTGGTAGATGGCTGTTAAACTGGCGATGAACAAAACATGAGACAAAATCAATTGTGTGTTCATATCTATTTAAGTATTTTTCACGCTAATGTTGTTTGCATGTTGCTAATTATGCAAAAAAGATGAATTGATTTGATGTATGTGGACTATTTAGCAGTCCATTTTCTGTGTGGCATAGAGAGAGCATGAAATTGTGTCTGTCACCTGTTTAATTCAATGCTGTTGTTTTTGTTGTCAATTTTCACAAGCATGTCCACAGTGCATTAATCATCCCCAACAACAACCTAACGAATGTGAGCCATTGGCCGACAGCAGAACAAAGACAACGGCATTCATTCCAGCCCCACTAAAACACAAAAGGTGCCTAGAAAGATAGAAAACAACAGAGCAATCAAAAGGGAGGTGGGATTAATCTGCGTTGAATAATAATAGCAGACTAGCCACTCTGCAGCAGTGATAACAGTCAAATTACCGTTTCTAGCTAATGTATGCATGCAAAGATTTTTTTTTTAAATTTGATCACATAAGAGAAACTTTAACATATGTTGTAGATTTTTTAAAATAAACCAACACAATGCCTAAATATGAAGTAGAATAAAAATTATACAAAATGTTCAAAATTATCTTACAGATGAATTTCTGATGAAACGGGTTTCCATTCTGACTTCTTTATTCTTATTTCCCTAAATAAAACCTGTGCAGTCAATTGCCTTCAAAAGTCCCTTAATCCATAAAGGGAGAAATACTGAGTGTATTTCTATCCTAATGTAAAACAAGCAGTTCTGTAAATACATCATAGGATTGTTGGTGAACACTGGTTAACAAAGCATTATGAAGACTGAGGAGAACAACAGATGTGCGAGGAAAGGTGTCCTGGTCAGAAAAGAGCAAGGCTAAACAGTTTGGCCTAAATACAAAGAATGTATTTGGCATGGCAGAGAACACACACCAAGTATCCCATCCTTACAGTGGAAAACGGTGGTGTTAGCACCACCGTGTTTCACGGGATGGGTTTCTTTAGCAAACAAGTAAGCCAGGACAACAGCAGGAAGCTGCAAAGGACCTGAGACTAAAGCAGAGGTTCACCTTTCAGTTGGACAATGACCTCTTAAACATAAAGCCAGAGCTACAAAGCAAAGGTTTAAATCTAAGCATTAAAAATGGTCTGAGAATTTTTGGCAAGAATTAATACTTCATCCGCTGTGATTGAGCTTTATCAACTTGGAAAGAAGAGTAGGTAAGCATTTCCATTTCTGAAATCTTGCAAAGATGGTGGAAATGAATGTCAAAAGAATTCGACTCGTATCTGCAGTAAAACCTTATTCTGCAAAATACCATTTCGGTCGGCTGATTATGGATGCTCTGAGAACATTAAAATTTTATTAGAAAATTTTCATTTTCCTTTCTCTTCACAATCATTGCTACTTTGTGTTTGTCTATTACATAAAATCCCAATAAAGTATGTGGTTGCCTGGTGACAACATGTAATAATGTTCAATGAGCGTAAAGATATTAAAATCAGCTTGAAAATCACAGTGCTTGATTGAAACCTGGACGAGTTCATCTGATTTTACATGTTATCCAAATAGCAAGACGAGATCTGGCAAAAAACAGAACACTCCATATTTCAACAGAACATGATAAAACACCTCTGTCATCGCTTCCAGTGAGACTCTCCAATTTCAAACAAATGGAAGCTGGGAGAGCCGGGGATATCCTCTCTGGGTAAGACTTTTTTTCAAATGAACACAAATAAATAACCCTGCGAAGATGCTGCCTAAATGACGGCCATCTAACACAACCCTGACATCCGAGGCAATCATTGCACAGTTGGCTGGAATCACCAAAGAGATTCCAGTCACGTGTGGATTAAATGACAGCTCTGATTACTCATAAACCTATATTTGCATATCCAAGTAAACTGATGTCAATTAGGGAGCAGTGAGGGAGAGAAAATCCATCAGAGGAAGAAGACGAAAAGCGTTAGGAAGTGGACCATGTTTCCCCTCGAGTGTGGCATGCAAATTATTTTCTGGAAACGGGATAAACAGCAGCATCATTTGATAGGGAGTGAGGTGGGGGTGGGGGCTCATTACCATACATAACCTCTCGCATAAGGGCGAGAGGTTTTGTAAACTCACAAAACATTATCATCAAAGGAGACGAGTTAGGAATCAAATTATGGAACTATCTACTTAGCCAGTACATGTCTACGCCTTCTCTACAATTATAAGCAGCCTCATCTAAATAGTGGACTGATTGTAATTCTACACTTTGCACTCAGTAATGGCCTGCACTAATCCACGCACAGTATAACATATCATTACACTCTGAAGATAATATTGTAGGTTGATGTAGAAGGGGTGGAAAGAAGGAATAGCTCTGAAAAAAATAGCTCCCTGGAAAGAGTCTGAGTCAACTGAGGTTTTTGTTTGAAGTCCCAGTAGGCAGAAGGCTCAGAGCCACCCAGGAAATCCCAGACAAAAGGGATTCTACGAGAGGAGAACCCATAAGCGGAGCATGAGGCAACTCTGAATCTGGATGGGCTGGGCTACTATAGTAAGAGAGCTAAAGTGCAACTTTAGATTAAAACTTAGAAGAGGCTTCTAGCTTTCAACTGCGAGCACAAATACCCCACTGTTCCAATAAGGATCAGCGTTCGGTTGATCATTTTCAATGTCAAGCCCTGGTTGCATCTTTTTGAGCATCAGAGAACTCAAAGATGATGCAAATATCGAGCAATGCGTGGAAACTGCTTTAATGAAAGAAGTTTCAGAGAACATAATGGCTTTTTACTTCCACCTAACTGTCAAGCAAGTTGGAAGTGAATCTATGAAAAAAGCTAAGGTTTGTATCAAAATGTTGTTTAGAATAAATTGGATATGGTTTTCAAATGCAGTCAACATAAAGACAGAGACTGTCGCCTTGTATCTGCTCGCATTTGTACAATCCGAATCATTCAACAGCGAAGTTTCACCCTCCACTCTAATATGTGGCCTTAATGAGTTAATTTGTCAGCTGCCTATTCTGGAGAAATTGTGATCCAGTATTTCATAACTTATCCTTGTATGCAAATACCACCAAATTTCTCTTTTCAGAAAACTCTTCAAGACCATAGATAGTTCGCTTTTCACCATATCTTTGCTTCTGAAAGAACTGATGTGGCAAGCAGGGTTGCAGTCAACCTGTTGATGTTGATTTTAGACAAAAGCAAAAAGAGAATACCATGGTGAAGATGAGCATCAAGTATTGTCATTAACACACAATATAAGTTGCAATAAAGTCACAACAGTTTACTGGACTTTAGTCATGGATAGTTATTTTTAGTAGTGACACTTAAAAAGAGAACAAAACCAAGAAGAGGACTATGTCACTGAGTGCTGACCAGAAACCATAAAACTAATCTACATCAGGGCATGAGAAATATATGCCTCTATTTAAATACAGATTGACTAGTTTAGGCTTTTCCAATTTTTGCTTTGAGTTTAATGTCTCGTGTATTTCTCAGCTACACTGAAGAATACAAGGATTATCTTTTAATTGCAGTCTGATTCCATAAAGTGCAGAGAAGCTCCCCTTAAAAAGCTATAATTTAAACTCAAATCTATGTAGATTCATGGAAGTGAAACTGATGAGATCTCCACGTTGAGCATGACAGGGATATGTAAATAAATACATTTTGAACAAATACACTGATACATATTTAAATATTTTTTGCAAATGCAATTTTTTGTTTTAGCATGTCAAATTAGAATCTTTACTAAAAGACTCTCCCCCAAAAGTAAAGATACGATGCAAAGTCATTCACTTGAGTGTAGCCAAAATATCCAAATACAGAGCTGCATTAGCAAGAGCAGAGCCTTGCAATGAGAGAGGAGACGATCAGCCATGCAGCAACTTTATGGCACTCAGATAAAGGGAAACTTACAAAGCAGGAAGGCATAATTACTTCAAGTTCCTCTCTAATAAGGTTTAATAAGGGCTTTAAGTATTCAGACTGAAGTCTGATGGTTCTAATTTAGAGGGAAACTGAAACAGCGATGTCAGAGAAGAGAAGAACACCAACAAAACAAACCCATTTCCTCTTAGACCAATTACACACAGCAGCCTTTTAGCTATGTCTGCAGTTGGAAAGTGGAGATAATGCTATTGTAATTAAACTGAAATTAATACAAGTGTAGCTGAGCTGCTAGACAGAGAAAACCACAGGTTTTGTTTCCCCTTGCTGGGCTGGAACCACATTGTTCCTCTCGAAAATCCCAAGAGGAAATACTGCTGAAGATATGACTGTATCACAATAGATGGGACCATTCCAGAAGGAAATTCTGATGCTTTTTATGTCTTTAGGAAGTTGAACAATACTTCATGTAGTGAATAATGTACAAAGAAGTGAAGAGAGTAAAACTTTATTGTTTACTAGAAGGGAAGGAGGATTTTTTCCATGCATGAAAAAATAAGAAATGCAAAGAGAGGAGCAGGTGGCAAAAAACAACTTAGTGCCAGACTTAAACGCCAAAGTCAGTAATGTCTTTTGGCACAACTTCCTGCCATTCACCAAGCCCCTGTAGAGGCCTGTGGCCACAATATGGAAGGGCAATAACTTTACTGCCACCGCTTCTGTGGAGCTTTAATTGAAAATCATCTTCGTAGTACAACATGGAGTGAGAAAGAACGAGCAGATCCAAGCTCTTTACAGAGCACTGAGCAAAGCCTTTCACTGAGAATTTCCAACACAGTGGTCTAGTGTTATTTGTGGGAGTGCATGAGTGTGTGTGCTGGCTTTGCAAAGCAACCCAGCTTACACTTTGCACACAAATCCAGAGCTGCAGAAAGAGTAATCTTTTGATTTTACATGACTCAATTTTATAATATTTTTTTTTATTTGTGTCGTACAAAAGTCTTTAAACCTTTTGAACTTTTTCATATTTTATCACATTGCAACCACAGACGATATATATGTGACAAACCAACAGAACATAATGTGTCACTGTTTATTAGAAAAAATTTTAAAAAATGAAAACTGTGGCATGAGTATGAAATTTAATATCTTGACTCAAATTACAGCAGCAAACCTTTCTGTTTGTAGTAGAGATTGAAAGGTTTGCCCATTCTCTGCAAAACAGCTCAGGCTAACGAAGACTGGATGGAGAGAATCAGTGAACATCAATTTCCATGCCTTGCCATGGATTCACAAGAGGATTACATGATGCTTCCACCACCGTGTGAACAAGACAGTTCTATTCATACTGAGATAGATTTGTGCATAACACATTAGAGGTTTGAATAGTATTGTTTTAGGGAAGCAAATTAGGCAAAATAAAAAAGGACACTTATTTTTCTTCTACTTCATAACTTTGCAAGACTTTTGCTGCTTCAACATATTACATCTCAATAAGTTATAGACTGAGGTTTCAAGAGGTGTGCATAATTTCTTCTTTACTTAATGGCACAAATGTTTGCAGTGCTTTTTCAAAAACTAGAATAGCTCAGAATGAAAAATCAGCCTTTGCACAGAAATATGCACCAATTATTTCTTGCTCTGCTTTCCAACTCTCATGTAACAAGGCTAAGGACCCGGTAATTACCTTTAAACGTTTCTAGAGAAATTCTAGAATTGACTCAGCAAGTTTACTTTGAAACACCTTCGCCCACATTCAGCCAATATGATGACTTCATCGACGTGACTCTGAACTTTTACCACTTCACATCTGCTGCAATAAGAGGTGCAGACTGACAACCGGAAATGCTCGCAACCTGTTCTTCATGCTGCTATTTATAATCTTATACTGGTGGCTGTGTCTTACCGTAACAGATGTCTCATACATTCCTGAAAGACCTGAGTGTTGTTGCAATGAAATGAGACAGCTGGAAAATTGTTAAATACAGTAAAACTAATCCTAAACTCTAATATGTTACTTTATTACAGGCATTCCTCTGCTGAATTTTAAAAACTAAGCACATGTGCAAAATTCTCTGTTTTAAATTGCTGGGATAGTTGAGGGTAATTAACCAACAGCATAATCCACTGAAGCTCTTTCTCTCTCAGGGCGATTGGGTTGGTCACCCAGGGAAACAAAGAACTAATGTTGCATTTGGCCTTAAGATTAATTTGGACCTCAGAAGTTTAAATTACCAAAGACTATGCTCTCTGGGCATGTCAAAAGAACTGAATGTCTAAACACAATGTACAAACTAACAACACCACCAGCCGCCTTCTTAAAAATACCTGCTATTAATAGCAGTCTAACTAATTCCCATGATTTTGCCACTAAAGCAAGAGAGACAAATTTGAAATCTGCAATAAAAACTGATGGATACACAAGTGCATCTTAATACCCTTCAATATAATTGAAAGCTAGCCCACATATTGAAAAGGTAATTCACCTTAATAATGCTGTCTGAAAAGTGGAACCCATATACTATGTAGATTAATTCCTGACAATGTGATTTATTCCAGTGCTTAAGTGCCAATCAAAACCCCAGAAATTCAGTTTCCCAAAAAATCATAGCTTCACTTAAGAAAAAAAAGAGAGATTTTATCTTTCCCAGTGAGGGTAAAGCAAAAAGCCAATTGCAAAAGCAACTTTCTATTAAGAATGTTGTATCCCAGCATAATTATTGAAAGTTAAGTGGAAGGAAAAATAGTTGTGATCTATGGCTTTCAACTGCAAACTAAAAGCAAGTTTTCCCACTCAGTGATGATTTGTGGAGCCATGTCATCTACTGATTTTGGTGATTTTTGTTTTATCAAATATAATGTCAGTGCAGTGAGAGGCCATAATAAGTATTGAGTGCATATACTGTACATTGCAAGAACATACTACAGAATAGAAATGAATCAGAAATACATATCACTGAGTGACTTTTTTATTGAAGAAATTAACCGCTTGATTTTATTCAATTTTTCAAGATGCAGCTGTAACTGGATGCTCTATAATCCAAAGCAATGTTGCCATGTTTGTAGAGCTTTAGCCTATTTATTTTCTTTCGAAACCTCAGTGGTTACATGGCAGCACAAAGATAATGCATGCGGTTTGTGGGATCTCTAGAAGACTCGCTGGTTTCTTACATCGTGTGTGTGTGTGTGTGTTTGTTTCTAATACCTTGTGGGGACCATTTTCTTGACATATACTACGTTGTGGGGACCAACTGCTACTTGTGGGGACCGAAGCCTGGTCCCCACAAGGGGAAACGCTGTTCTTGGGTCAGGGGTCAGATTTAGGACTAAGGTGAGAATTGAGTTTTGGTTAGGGTTTGGGTTAGGTATGTAATGGGTAGGGTTAGGGTAAGGGTAAGGTTTAGGCTGTAGAAATAAATGGAAGTCAATGGAAAGTCCCTTCAAAAATAGATGCGCAAACATATATATATATATATATATATATATATATATATATATACACACACAAACACACACACTAGATCTTAAAACAAAAATGGGGAACTTGATGAGCATAACTGCTGCACGCAAATATTTAAATTTACAAAGAAGAGTACTCAAGTTTATGTGGAAGGGGTGATGGACCCATGAAAATCCAATCCGTTCACCTATTTTTCTAATAAAATGAAATTTACATTTCAGGGACATCTGTGAGACAACTTAATTTAAGTCCCTTAAGGTTGTTCACAAAGTAGACCTGCCAGTCACTGAAATCCAAAACTGCCTCTTGAGTCTCTGAGCTGCAAGGTTCTGACTTTTTCCAAGTACTTAGCTAGGCACACACGCACACACAAGATGCAGAAAACACACAAAAGGCTATTTCATCAAATGCCAGGCTTCATGAAGGGCCGTCTCCTGCTGCATGCAGGTGTCGCTAGCTCGTCTGCAACGACAATCAATGACTGACACCTCAATTACAAGTCTCCACAACAACCGATGGGACATTTTAAAGGTGACAAATGCAACATTAATATGGACTGCTGCTAATATTGGGGTTGACATTTGCATAATCTGAGCAGCCTGGGTGCTATTGAGCCCTGTGATTTTCATTATGCATGAATCTCAACATTAGATTAGAGGACTCAAAACCAATACAGCATAATAGGAAAATGTAACTCTGAGAGCATTTATATAAGTGAAATAAAAAGGCTTAGTGGACAGTTTGTAACATTTTGCTTGCTGATGCCATTGGTAATTACATTTAAAGCCTGTATACTCCATTATTCCCACTAGTTTACAGCTAGGTATTGCCTTTTGAAGTACTACTGAAGTAAAAAAAAAAAAAAGTGGGTCATAATCAATAGGTAGCCATTGTGATATTGTAACTGAAAAAAATATATTCTTATACAGTGCATTATTATTAATGTAGCTCTACATTAATACACTTACAATAGGTATTAACAGGGAAGGCTGATAGTGTTTTATATAATCAGTAGCAAAGGTTTTTAGACTGATTAGTGAACAAAGGTCACTAGACAGGAAATAATGTCAATATGTTATTCAGAGGACCGTATGTAATATTCATAGATGCCATTATTAGATGTTTGTGGCTTATGTCAGTTGCTAACCCAGATGATTAGAATTTCTTGTAAAACTATATTTGCAGGCATAAAACAGTTTTTGTAAAGCAGGTTTTCAATATTTTAAAACAAAATAATATTAGCAAGTTGACATTTTAAACTTAATGCTCCTCAATTTATATCATAAGCTAATGCTGTTAGCATCACTACATCTGTAGTTTCCTTATGTATTGCCCAGAGAATCTAGATATGAGATTTCCTAAAGGCCATACCTTACCAAGTTCAGTGTGTTCCATGACAGTGTCAAAGAATAAAACTTTGTTGTACATAGTTCAACCATCTTTTTATCTGCTTCAAGTCTTGCTGTTCCTGACAGACTCAATCAACCGCTGAAGTCTTTCATCATAACAGAAAAAAAAATTTAATCAGATAATGTCTTACATCTATGTGCTTATTAATAAAAACATTAACAATATTTAATTGTTAATATGTATTTGATAATGTATTTAGAAATCATAATTTTATGGTTAAAAAGAAAAAATATAATTTTTCGCGGGGGCCCCTAGTGGCTGTGGTAGGTACCGCATGCTTCAATGGTAACGAGCTGCTGTGCAGTGCGCATCCAAACGTCTGTTTGGATGTCCAAAGCATCCAAACAGATGCAAATTGTGTTTTGCTTACATTAAGTAAGCAAAACAATGTCTAAAAAAAGGACTTATTCTTCAGGGAGGGAGAAAAGAAAGAGGAAGAACAGAAAAAAAGCCAAGATAAAGGTTTGTTTTAATGTGCCTTGGTAATGTAAGTGCTCACAGCAACAACATCCACACCGAAGGGTGAGGCTAAAAGTGCCATGCAGAAGAGTTTACCTATTCAGTGACCAGACTTTTGAGTTTCTGACCAATTGGCTACTTGTCAGGGTTGACTGAGCTGAAAATCGTCAACTAATGAGAAAAACTACAATTGGAAAAAGGTACAAATGTGCTATTTGGTCAAACAGACTAACTAATGGTTTAGACAGTAATATACAAAAAAAATATATATTTAAATTTAAAAACTACAAAGTTGAAAGACTTCTTATTTCTGTTTTTACTAAATAAATGCATGGCTATATTTTGTCCTCACACCACACAATGTGTTCAAACTTAGCGAGAGGAGTAATTGAAGTTGTTGCCTGTTTGAAGGCTCTCGCATACTAATCTGAGCTTACTGAATCTAAATTATGTAACAGCATATGTCTGCATCAGTGACCTTTGTTTCACTTTGACATGTTACACACCATTAACCATCTGTCAAGCGAGCCAAAGCAGCACAGCAGGATTCACTTCAGACAAAGGCCCAAGCTGCTTGGAATGTCCACAATCGATGCCGAGGATACCGGGGAGGTCCTCCGTCTAAATACCCAAAAGGGAAAGACAGCCAACATGTCTCGCTGTCTTCTTGTCACACTGCATTTGTTAGGCTGACAAAATGGAACACAGTCCCCTTTGTTGTTGTCATAAAAGTTCACATACCTACAATTGTCGACTTTGACCACAGACACTCTGTGGTGACACAGACTCAGCCATCAATACAGAGACAATCAGTCACATAAACATTCAAAGCAAGTGGGAGGCCTTATTAGTCTACCGAAAGCAAATAAGATGCGTCTTCTGCTTTCATCTTCCAGAGATGATTATTTACCTTCAGGGTATGTTGGCTGAAATCAACATTATTTAGATATTTTGGGTTGTGGCTTAGGGATATATGCCCACACCGAGCTTTAGGAGCTTGACACAAAAGTGTCCCAGCTTTGTCTCAGTGTTGAGCCAAGATAAAATACTGTGGAAGCACTTAGCTATGCACTGATTAAATAGGCCAGCTGTCATTTGTCTTAGCCACCATCTCACAGCAAGCCACTGGGAGCTGTACTATTAGAACTGCCTCACCAAGCAACACAGCCCACAGTAAATATATGATTCCCTTTCAGAATGAATGAATAGCAAAGTCATACTGACCTCCAAAGGGAAAGGAAGAAATGTGATGACCGGAGTTTCTAGAAAAGGTAAATTAGGAGCATCTAATGAATGGTTAAATATAGATTTAATTATTATGTTCATAATTGCTTTCTTATTATTTTAAGACTTCCACACACACGTTGCACAAAGCATTTTACAAAAGTTTTGTCTTTAATGCAGATACATTTATTCAGTGGAGAAAAAATCTAATCTAAAATAAAGAAAATAATAGTTTTTAACTAAACAAGTGGCGATTAACACTTTATCTTTGTAAATTGATCAGAACAAATCATCTATCTACGTTTCCATCGGGCATAAATATGACGTAACAAATACAATCACTTCTACTAGCAACTTTTTAAAAGTTCAAGAAAGCCCTCGTTTCAATATGTGTTGGTTTTAATATAGGTGCATACAAATGATGAGATTGTGGTAGTTTTACTCAAGGTTATTATACAAAGGATTTCATACCATAACTGCTCAATAACTGCAGCACTGATGGGTTAAATGAGGGGAAGAATATACCTGGGTGAGCTGAGGTCTTATGGCTCAAGGGTTCAGTATTTGAAAACAAATGATTTAACTCTATGATGCACAAAGACATAAAATTAGAATTAATGGTGTTGGCTGAGTTTTGTGAGTCAGGGTAACTGCTAAGTGATGAGACAGTCACACACTTCCCACTTATCAAGAGACACAGCTGTGGGGCACAACACCAAAAGGAAGGATGTGAGAGTCAAGAAAAAACAAAACAGACCATCACACAGCTCTGTGGATTCGTTGCACACTTCAGAAATACCAGCCAAACCCTGTGATCTCTACAAAAAGATAAGAAAAAAGTTCTCCTCCTAGTGTTCAATGAGGATCTTGCCTTGTAATCAGATCTTAGCATCACTCAGAGAAAAAAAGCCAGCATGTTCTGTCAAGTCAACAACAAAGTTTATTCAGAGAAATAGGGAGCTCAGGGGTTTTCTTAAAAATCTGCAGTGTTGCTGAAGCTGCTGTTGCTTTGTTAGATGTGATTTTAATAGACTGCAGCAAGGATTGCTTTCTCACCATTTTTTCTTCCATATTAGAGATGAGCCAACATGAGATCTACTGACAACCTTGTTTAAAGGTGTTGGATTATTGGAGTACAACATTATTCACACTGAAATCTAAATCTTTATATCTGAAAATGTATAATATGATCTACCTGGTATTATTTATAACAGGAAAGCTACAAATGATAGATTGATTAAGTGTTATCAATAAGATTTGTTTTATTTTTGATGCTGCTGTGAAAAAGTATTTACTCCGCTACAATCGTTTCACACACAATGACAGCCATCGTTGATGCACTCTTGGTGTAATTTTGATGGACTGGCCACTCCTGAGAAGGTCTACCAACTGTTCTTTGTTTTTTTGATGTACCTTAGGAAAGGGTTCTAAGTGTTTGCAGAACGATTATAACTTGATATCAAGCTCAAAAATCAGTCAATTTTACACAATACTGCCTCCACCCTTTAAAAGGTTTCCAGAAATTGACATTAAGTGGGGGAAAATATAAGCAACCTTTTGGCATCAAGTGCCAGCAACATGTGGGGGAGGGGGATGTCTATTCCATGTTGATTTTACCCTGAGACAAGTTATTAGTGGAAAGCAGCCTAATATAGATAGGAAAATATTTCACACAAAACTGCTTCAATCAGGGCTGTAAAGAAAAGACGGGCTCCGCAATTTAAGAAACATATGGTAGGAATTTTAGTAAGTAGCTGAGACTGCGCTTTAATTGCAGCCACATTCGTTAGCTTACTGCACTCGGGAGGTGGGAGCCGATTTTTTGTTCATTTATTTATTTTTTTTTAAAGCGTGCTTTAAGGGTTCTTATAAATTACTTTTGGCTCAAGTCAAGAGACGGAGCGACTGCATCTCCACTTTCTGCTCCCAATGTGTCACTCACCAGTAACCTGTTCCAAGAGAAACCTCTCTGAAGTTGTCAGGTCCAAGCTTAAAATGGGAATCATAGCAACAAGGGTCCTGAAATTTAGATCCAAGTGTGTGTTCTTGTGTGGCCGACTGTCCTTTGACATAAGCCATCACTCTGTGATTTGACCCCCCAGGAAGCATTTCCTCCTAGGCAAAATTTTAAACGATGGTGAGAAAAAAAAAATCCACATTTCCTGGTCTGAGTTGGTATTTTAATAGATTTTCCTCGTGTTAAACTTCAGAGAGAAGAGAAAAGATGGAAGAAATTTCTCACAGGCAATCTGTGCTTAAGTCTTAAAACTGACGTGTTGATTCAGTTAAACCTTCTTTAAGCGTTCCCTGGGTTCCTTTCTAGAGCTACATCTCTCTGAAGTCTCTCTTAAGGAACAGCAACATGTTGATGAAACAGAATTAATGAGACAACATTTGAAATTAGCATCAAAAAGTATTTCCGGTAAATTCATCACAGAAGCCCGATAGAGCAAGATAGATCTCCCCGGGGGACTTGTTGAGTCATTTTAGAGATGCCACAAGAATAACTAAACATCAAAAACCTTGATCTCCCTAATTTATGCTTAGCTTTTAGGTATTTGTCAAGAAATAAAAAATCTGCAAAGGCAAATGAGAAACTTTTCTTTAAGGAATGGCCTTCATTGCTTTTCTGTAATGATCTCACAAAAAAGACTAAATAAACGCAGGCCGAAACTGAACCGGAAGTTGAAGCTAAAACAAAGCCTCTGTCAAGTACAAGCTCTAAGTCCTAACTTCCCCATGTTAATGTACGAGACACTGACAAAACTAAATCATAAGTTTGAGTAAATATATATTATTTTTTTCTCTGTAACATCCTCTAATTATTTTTCTTTAAAAGAGAAATGGTTTTTCTCTTCTGCTGAATTGATATAACATGCATTTTGTTGTTAGAATAATGTAATTTATTTTTTGACATATTTATTTTTGATAAATCACTTAAAGCAAAAAATAATAATAATAATTCACTAAATATAGTAGAAATATATTTTCATAATAATGAAATAAACAGCAACCAGAGCCTGATATGAAGGCTTCTAGAAGCAAAACACATTCAAGTTTAAAAGTAGGGCTGCACAAAATACTGTCTCGAATCAAACATGCCAATGCAGTGTGTAATATAGTTGTAAAGGACTACTTGGGTCCAATATTTGGGAGGCCATAATATTATATCTGTTAATATAAAATAGCAGATATAATATCAGTAGTTGCATTTATCACCTTTCGAAGCTCTTGTCTGTCACATCTCAATTCTTTTAGCTGCTCACTACTTTTCCTTTGGCAGCTCCATATTCTTTGTCTTTGATGTCAGATATTTCCACTATCCCTACCCCTGGCCATGTCCAATCGTTTCCACCTTTTTAGTCTAACCTTGTCACAGAACTGCTAAACCTAAGCTTTCCCTTTAACATACTCATTTGTAATTCTCTCCACTTTGATTACATCCTCTTTCAACTTCGCTTCCCTTCATCATAAAATCCATAAATCATAAAAATCCTCACCCTCAGCTATCCCTCTGTCACAAATTACCTCTCACAATCATCTCCACTCACTGCTTCCTTCCAGCATTCTCTTCTTCGCCTCTCTCGTACAGCGGCCTTTGCTTTGGACAGGTGCCCTTGATACTTAAGCTCACTGAAGTCTACTCCATACAGCTTTATTGTTCCACCTGCCTTTCTCTTATTCGCAGCCATGTATTCTCACTCAGTTAGTCAGAATATATGGCTTTTTTATTTCGTCTTCTTTATTTCCTTCAGAAGCACAAACCTCCACAAGTGCAAGCTCCATTCTATGCAGATCGGAAAGTCGTCTGCAAACAACATACCGGTAATACCATGGCGACACCAAATTCATCTCATCTGTCAAGGAGTTAATCACCACTGTAAAAAAAAATCTAATCAAAATCAAGCCTAATTAGCAACTTGGCAAACAGAAAAAAACCATTGAAAACCTAAAATTTATTCCAACAAATATTTATTTCTGAACTCTTCCTAAGTTAAAACATTAGTATTGCTGTTTCTAATTGAATATGAACTTGCTTCTTTGCATTATGTGAGGTCTGAAAGCACTGCATTGTTTTCATTATTTTTTTACCATTCCTCATTTTCTGTAAATAAATACTACATTTTTGCTTGGAATTTCAGACATGTCAGTACTTCAGAGAACAAAATAACAATGTTCATTCTACTCAAACATATACCTATAAAAAGTAAAATCAGAGAAACAGATCATTTTAAGTGGTCTCTTTTTTTTTTTTCCAGAGCTGTACATGTGCTAATTTAAAAGAAATTACATTACATCTCCTTTAAAACCAAGATTTTTGATCAGTGCTCACTAACATTTTCTTTTCTTTTGCACAACTATCACATCAACTGTTTTAAAAACGTTCAACAGCAAACCAAGCTAATCAATTTAGTTGTTTTTTTTTCCCACCATGGTAATAAACACAAAACACTTTGTAGGCAGCAGCAATTATTTTCAGCACATCTGCGAAATGACTAAAGAGAGTTTTTTTCCACCTCCACCAACAAAGCCATTTGGCCCATTATGAGAACAGTTTAAGTGGCAAGACAAAAAAAAAAAAGTTTTGCTGAAACAGAAATAGATGCAGATAGAGCACTGACAGCCAGCCAGACCTCACAGAGTGCTCATTAGCACTCCTCGGTCAACACATGAAGTATTAAAAGTGCATCAGCTGTGCACCCCACCAATCCTCTCCAACCATGATGTGGCAGCAGCTTTTCTTTCATCTAATGAGTCATCCCATGACTGCATTCAGCGAGCCCACTGAGAATTTTCTCCAATATTTTTTTGAGGGAAAGTCAACTTTTGAATTTACACGAGAACGGTGAGGGGGAAATCATTAGCATCAGTTCTTCATTTTCAGACACACACACACGGGTTCAACACAGCACAAACCGGATCGGAAACACTGGAGCTCGTTTAAAAGCTACAGTCAAAGGTTCAGTTTCACCTGCTGAAATCATCCATCAGTCAGCATCAGCACCCGTCTGTCAGCTGCAAACTTTCACTAATGGACACAAAAAGGGCTCAGCATGGCTGCAGTGGCATAAAGTACAAGCTTTAAAATTAGCCAATGTGCTGCTGCGAAACCAAACCTTACAAGAAAACGTTTTCAAATGGATGAAGATTTCCAGGAATTGGATCTGGACCTTCTGTGAGATTCCCAGAAGAACCAGCTGTAGCTCCATCACGCTATTGTTTGAATGTGTAATATACCACTTTTGGAATGTTTGACAGATTATTTCAGTATCCTATTTCACACTCTCTTTTACAAGGCCATCAAAATGCAACACACTAACCAGTGTTTCTCTCAGATAATAGACGCAAACACTTCTGCCCATCTTTCGTTTTATCAGAGTGCTTTATGAGGTTGCTCCTTCACATATATTCCAGTAAACCGTGCAGAGGTGTTTATTGCACAAATTCAGAGGACCGTGCAAATATTTGGAAGGGAATACTAACAGCATAAGTCCTTGAGATAAAAGCTGGAGAAAAATGTGTCGTCGTTGTGGGAAATATATAAAACACCATTTTTAAGCACAAACAGTGATACTCAAATATTTCCACATTATCCTACATAAAAAGAGAAATGCAATTCTCTCCGATGTTTTGGTTTGACTGTTTACAATATTTTCGTTCAAGTCATTTATGCCTTTTCCGTCCTATGAAGCAAAGTAGTTAGGATCCAAATTGCCAATATAAATGTCAATCTTCTTTATATCACAATGTAAACAAATAAAATTGCACCAAAATGCTGCACTGCAATGATTATTTAGAGCATCATCACCAAAGCAGTTGACTGGGATATCATACCTCCTAAAGAACCCAACAATAACATAATAAGGAAACTACCATGGGGCCTAAAATAGATCAACAGTTGATAAATATTCACCTACTGGGTCAGAGAAATGCATGGTCAGTTAGCAGGTCAATGCACAATAATGCCATTATACCAATAAATTCATTATAAAATGATGATCTGAATTACAGTGTCATGTGATAAAATGACTGAGTGATACAAAGTGATAGTATACAAAAGATAGTATACAAATGATAGTGATACAAAGTCATCTGAGAGAGTAAATCTGGTCCGTAGGAACAATGAGGTTGAAGACCTCTGATTTAATGGACTAAAAATAAAGTTTGACAGAATAGAATTTTCTATTTTTCATTTTTATTTCTCTAATATCATGGCATCTACAACACATACCAATATCTCCCTCGAAACTGCTAGAGTTTTGACTCTTTTAAAGTTTCACTGTAATTTTTATTCATCTACTTTTGACCTCCATTGATTGCAAAGTGCTGCCAACAAAGTATGCAGCGTTGCAATACATTTATTAAATTAGACAGTGGTTGAACTACTGTGAATCTTTAAGGGCTCTACTGTTTAAAATGCATAGAAAGCAATAAAATAAATTAATGTTTTACTGCAGAAGTATAATTTGACACTTTTTCTTAATTTTGACAAACCCAACCTTTAGTTTGAGTAAATTTATTCAATGCAGAAAAAAGTACTGTTTAATAGTTCTTCTAAAAACATGTCTTCAAAACAACTATGAGATGCTATTAGCATGCAAACTGATTGTTTATATCAGGAAATTGGCTTCTTCTACTACCATCACAAACATAGACTTTCTATAAACCTTCCTGGGACAACAGGGTATTTCTGATTGTTTATATAGTTCTGTACATTCCTGCTGTCAACAGTTGACAACTTGATAAACTTAAAATGTTTTGAGAGGTTTTTCCTGATTAGAGATTTCCCCTCCTTTAACAGGAAACCACCTCCGTCACTGCTGTTGAGCCCTTACACCTGGATCACAGGCCACCTGACTGTTGAGGAAGTGATCCAGGAATGCCCCAGCGGTTAGTAAGCTAGTGCCTAACAAAAGTCATGATGTGCCTTGAAAGCTTTGTTTCTGGTTACAACCAGAAACTTTTGAGAATTTATGTGACAGACCCACACAACACAGTGCACATTTTACTAAAACAATCTGAAAAGAGTTGTGTAAATTTGAAATCAGTCCCAGTCACTCCAACAGAGAAGCTTTGAACATCTCACAAGAGCACTGGTAACCCATCATCTGAAAATGGAAAGAATATGTGAAAAATGCAAGTCACCCAATTAAACTGAAAGCATTTATCATAGAAGCAGCTAAGATGTCTGTGCTAAGAATGAAACCTTCACCTAGAAGCGAGAATCTGCTAACAGGACATGACATATTTGGCCATTTTTCTATAATGGCTAAATATGGTCATTATAGAAAAATGTCAAGAAGAAAGCACAGCACATCACTACACTACTCCTACAGGGAAACATTGTGGTGGCAGCATCATCCTGCGGGAGTGCTTTTTGTCAGAAAGGAACAAGGATCCCAACAATGTTGATGGGAAGAAGAAAACCTGCTGGAAGCCAAAAATGGCTTATCTTGAAGAAGGCCAGCCATGGACAATTACAAAGTTGAGCTCAAAACATTTATTTGTCGGAATGGCCCAGTCAAAGTCCAGACCTATATCCAGTCAAGAATCTGTGGCAAAACCTAAAAGTAGGTTTTCACAGGCTCTCGCCATTCAGCATGACTGAAACACAGAAAATGTTCCATCTGTATATTTGCACAGCTGCATTTCAAGATGGTTCCGAAAAACCATTTAGTGAGAGCCGAATAAGAATGCTCACAATTTCTTTATTGTATAAGAAAGAGGGAAAAAGTATTATTTACTTCATTTCTACAATCATACACGTTTACATATTGATCCATTGTAACATGACAAACTGTGTAATACTTTTTGTCTATAATTATGTTTAGATAGGAAAATAATAGGCATGATTTTAACCTATAATAGACGTGTTTCTGGCTACTGATGGGTGGCTTTAATCTGTGATTGTCTATCCGCGCGCTGACAGTAAACTCCGACAAAGACACAGAAATAAATCACGACTTTTTCCATTTAAATAAACAAGTGATAAATGGCGTGGTCCGTTTTTAGCTGGACTCTTCCGTGTACAGCTCACTAGCAACATAAACTGCTATTACGAGTCCAGATATCCCAAAGGAGAGCCAAGTTTCAGACCAAGACGTAAAGCGTTTGAGCAAGCGGAAGAATTAAAGGAGCAATCACAAACTATGTTTTGAGTGTTGGGCAGGGCTGCCAGTCAACAGACCTAAACAGCTACAAATAATGAGCAGCCTGGAACTAGATGGTTAATTTGTAGCAAATCGAGGCCCCAACAACACAGGAAACAGCGCTGAAACTAGGCGCGCCTCTAACAATTCCCAATCCACACTCTTCCCCACAAAAGACGCACATTCCTTGTTCTGCATTTCAGGCGAACTAGCGGGAAAACTATGATTTGCATTCCTCCAGTTCAGGCACATTTCTACCTGAAACACTCCCACACCGCTTGAACAGAGCCACTCAGCCGGCCGCTTTCTAACCCAGCTTTTCCCCCCCATAACTTGTCCAGTGAATCTGATAGAAGAGCAGAGGGCTAGGACGAGCTAGCGATGGGAGCGTGCAAGTTTTTGTTACGTACCAACTCCATACTTTTCCTTCTTTGAGGGCACCCAGCGAGACATCCTCAGAGTCGAGGCTTGGCTTCCTCGAGTTTTGTCCTGTTTCGCCTGTTTAGAAAACGCCAAACGAGCGTTTGGTTTTGACTTCAAAACAGACTTCTTTTTTTTTTTCCCCTCAGTTTTCTCTGAGCTTTGGGGAGCTGCTCCGAGCAGCCATTTTCCAACAGTGACGGGACGCTCCGCAAGGGGGAGGAAAGGAACACAACTTTTTCACTCAGTAGGCGTTCATGCAGAAGGCATTCTGCTCGACTTGTACTGCTATGAAAAGTGTGACTGAATCTGCTACATGATTGAAAACATAAACAAATAAAAATTGTTAACAGTGTTTCATGGACATGCAATATTATGCATGTATAACTTCATCACACTAAATTAAAGCATCAAAAAATATGAACAAAAAATTATATTTTAATACAAATTAAATCTATGCGTTATATAATTTCACACAGTAAAAATGTTCAAGTGCTTATTTCTAAAAACTTTTGAAGCAGTGGTTGGAAACCAACACCAAGAGTATATTTCTCAATTGTGACTCCAACCCTAGTGTGCTGTATCCAAAGAAGTGAATGGAAAGTTTAGTGGAAGGACACGCACCATGTATAACTGCAGTCCTTGAGAGGATTGTGATGCACAACCAATTTAAAAGTGTTTGGGAATGTTAAGACTATGCCTGGAGTTGGTGGTTCCAGAGCCCACACACGGAAACATTTGCAAGACAGGAGCTACAACTACTGGATTTACAGTATATTAAGCCACACTTAAAACAAAGAAAACATCTGAAGCACATTCACCAGGTTTATGAGAAAGGGGACTGGAATGTTGTGCCATCTTAGGAAAAAACCTCAAATTTTGTTTCTCACTTAAACTGCTCTCATAATGGGGCACATCCTGTATACCAATGAACTTTTGCCTATATGTTGACACAAAACAAGCTGATTCTGAACTAGAGCTGTAGGCACAGTTCAAGATAAAAACTGTGCAAAGTCATTTAGCTAAATGCATATAAACAAATAGAACAGATGTAAAATAGTAATATGCCACAAAAATGTGACAAAATTACTCCCAAAGAGTTAAGAGATGGAAATGTGCTATACAGCAGATGAAGGATTGCGATTCTTTCAGGTCTTTTGTTGGTTCTGTCGTGGATTTATCTCAGGTTTTTTTTTTGTTTTTTTTAAAGAGATGCCTTCAGATTTGTTTCTTTTCCAACTCTGACACTTTTCAATTTAAGTTAATACAACACAATGTTCAGTTACTAACAGATAGAGAAAAAAAAACAACCAAAGTGCAAAGAAAACTTTGAAACACTTTCAAAAAGTCAGAAAACTTTCAATCTCAAACATTCAAACACTGAATTAGAATGCATAGAGCATACACCAATATCTGACTTTTCTGGTGTGAAGCTGACAGAGCAGAGGAATCCAAGCGAGCCTGTTATCTCCCGAGCCAATAAGGGATTTCTCTCCTGTGATTTGCTAAACAAACCTTAAGGAAGATGCACCTTGTCCACACATTTGAATTCATTCTTCTTTATTCATCTGGTTTGCAGAATGGATAACCCTACTGGGTCCATCCTGTGCTTCATTGAAGTCTCTCAGCTGCATGAGCTTCACACCCTCGCTTGCTGTGTTGGAGTTTTTCCAGTAGAGGGGGTTACTACTTTCAAAATTACTCTGATGAGGCATAATATTATTAACACTGGCAGGTTAAGGGAATAACAAACAGCTAAGACAATAATTATTTATGTCCCTGAGAGACTAAGGTTTTAAGTAATCTTTTAAAGTGATTAATGTAGGCGTACTGTGGTGGCGCAGGGGTTTAGCACGGCCCACGCTTGGAAGCCCCAGTCCTCGTTGCAGGTTCGAGTCCCGGTGACCCTCACCGCATGTCTTCCCCCTCCCCCCACTGTCACAAAAAAATAAGAGCCACTAGTGCCGCAGAAACTCTTCAGAGAAAAAAATGGTAAAAAAAAACAACAACAAAGTGATTAATGTTTATTCTAACTTTTTAGAGTCCCATCTTGAATCTGTTAGAATATCTGTTGAGAAAGCAAAAGATTAGAGTGATGATAAGGAGGCTTTCTAATCTCAAATACGTCTAGCTCATCACCAAAAATAAATAGTTAAAATAATTCCTGAATGCCTTTTGTTTGGATTATTGAGGAGGGTATAAATATGTTCCAACGAGCCTTATTTTATTAAATCTTGACAAAAAGATTTAATTTAACATCTTGGTTGAGTAAAAATTATTTAAAACAACCTCTTTTGAAGATTTAAATAATGTTTTGGTTAACTTCTGTTGCTTTATTGACCCATTGGTACTTGGTTCCTTTTCAAAAGCTCTCAGTGAAATAATTTCATCTTTTTTATGAGCCCATTTAAATTCTCTATTTATTGCAAAGAAATTAAATAAACAGAAACATTAGCTGGACCAAATTCTTCTGCCTCCACATGCCGCATGGGACATCATGTGGGTCACAGTTGCTTATCTAAGAAGACACTGGCCCATTTTAAGACGGTCTTGCTGGAGTCACACGGCTCAAATGGAGGCTTGAGGGCGGCAACGCTTATCATCAGACACTGACCACGAGATCACAGACAGACGGTGGAAGAAAGAAGATGGGAATTCACCAGAGATCAAATGTGAAGCAGAAAACAAGCCATGGAATAACACGGATAATCTACTAATTAGAAATACGCTTTGGTTTGTGACAACACCTCTCAAGGATTCAGTGTTCTGTATGATTTTTATTTTAAGAAATGGTATCCTAATTTGAACGTTGATAACTGTCCTCCTTTAGATGAGCATGCATTGAATCAACAAGTGTTTTTTTCTCCTCCAGCAAGCCCATCCCTCTGTGTCTTTCTCTTTTTCCTGCTTTATTGGCTGTTCAGCTGTTGTGCTCAGTAACTCTTTTGTTTGCCAAAGCATCCCTCACATTGCTACATGCCTGACTGGAGACAGTACCCACCAGCACCTACTTTACACCAAGACAGACAGTGCTTGCTTCCCAAGAGCTTTGGACTGAGAAGAGTTGGAGTCAAGAGAAAAAGGGGATGAATTTGGTGAGTTTTAGAGACATGATCTTATAGACCCAGGGAATTGTTGGTATAGTCACTGGTATACAGTAGTAACTTGAAATGTCTTATATCTTATCACAACAGATCAACAGGAAAGATGACCTGTTGCTAATTCTTGCTAAGGATTACTTGGATGCCTTCAAGAGTGTGTCCAAATATTTGTGCCTAAACTCACAAATGGATTCTATGTAAAAGGGCTGAATTTACTTGTTGATATTCAACACCTGAAAGTGGTTACTTGAGATCCCGAGAGATGACTCTCCGCAGGCCAGCTGTCCACCCAAGGAGGGCTCTGGGCTGGAGAAGGTCAGGAGACGAGTCCTATTGGGAGAGCTTTACGTCAGGAGAAGAGTCTGTACCTCGAAGATCTCTCTTTTCCCCTGCGCCTCGGCCACAGAGCGCCATTGAGGGGCGCCAGCTGGACTTCTGGTTGGAACACCTCAAGACAATGCAGAGCAAAGGTCAATCACCATTTCACAATACATCATTGGATGATCGGACTGCATCCATGCCTGTTCTCGAGGGACAGGCACCAAGAAGAGCGTGGAGGCAGACTGGCTTTTCTTCCTTCAGCGCAGCCTCGTCTTCATGTGGGAGCTCACCTAGCAGCCAGGAGTCCCTCCAAAATGTGTGGTTTCCCACTCCGGAGCGCAAGGGAGGCTGGGAGAAAGCTCACATCTTGCAGTCTCCGTCAAAGGAACAAGCTCAGCTCAGTTGTCTTGCTCCAGTCAAAATTGGTTGGTTGCCAATCCAGAGAAGAGTAATGATGATGGGGAACACTTGCACCCAAAACCAGCACTTGGACGCATCAGGTGGCCAAGTAAGATAGACAAAACCTGTCACTAACGGTGGATTAAATCATGTACACTATCCTTCTAGTTTTCCCTAACATTCTCTGAATTGTTTTAGCTTCTTGAGAAAGGGGTCTGGGAAGAAAGGTTTGACTTGTGCTTATTCCTAAGTTTTGATTTTTTTGTTTAGTTTCATTTTACTGGTAAAAGACAAATGATCAACAAACAAAAAAGCAAAACAAAAACATTATATATGAGATATACTTTGATGATTTTTTTTTTTTTTTGAATATTTACTCATGTGGGACACAGATTATATTGGTCAAACAAATGCATAATTTCAGAACCTCCTGATTCCACCCCATTATGTATTTTGCATGTTGCATGTCAAGTTTCCTCCATTCCAATTTTCCATCACTGTGAGAAAGACTGAAAAGCTGCCACAGGACACCAGGGGGAAACATATAACAGATCTCCTCCAGGCTACAAAACTATGTAAATGAGCAAGAAGCTTGTTGAGAACGAACATTAACTTGGACTGATATGACTATTTAGAAATGTAAGAAATATAAAATAATCATCAATAGATAGAATAACAGAGAAGGCTCAGAAGGAAATATTGTGGTCAAATAAAACCAAAGTGAAGACTAAAACAGACATAAATTTAGCCACTTTTTGCCAGTTTTTGAACAAAGAGAAATACCGAATATGCAGAATTGTATATAAAATATTTTGGTGTTTCAAATTATTCAGAATAGTGTGCACTCTAACAATGTTCTCAAAGCCTTTGGAAGAAAAACCGACCCACAGCACCACAGATTATCCATCATACTTGACGGTGTGCATGAGGTGATTTCCATTTCCACCCATCTTTGTTGTCGAAAAATGATGTTAGTCTGTGATAAGAGCTCTCAGTTCCAGTAGAGTTTAGCAGACTCATGTTGGTCATGTTTGTGATGGCAGTACAGAAAAAGTTGGTTTGTTTCTCCCATTACTCTCAAACAACCAGTTGAAAATTAATAATTAGTTGAATTATCAGACCCTTATAGAAAGGGTCTAATTATTGCTATGGAGACATGGTGTGTCCAAAATGCCAATAATTCCATTTTGGTTATAGAGCTGCATAGCCAAACTCTAAATCTTACAGAAAATCTAAGGAAGAAGCTTAAGCTTTCAGTTGCCATAATGCAGCAGCTAAGAAAGCAAAAGGATTTCCAGAGCTTCTGTGCAAAGGAGTCGGTCACAATCCCTCCTGAGATGTGTGCAAACATATTGACCAAATACAGGAATTGCTGTGTGTACCCACTGGGCCAAAGTTGAAAGTCAAGTTTTACTTCAGGTTCCAATTTTACTCAGTGACATAAAATTTCTTTTGTCTTCCTGTTCTGGTTGACATTCTGTCTGCCCTCATAAAAATATACTTACTATCAAAATTAATTACAGTTTTGTTTGTAAGTTATATGTACAACATCAACAGAGGGGCATAGACTAAGTTCACCCAACTACAAAACTAGTTACAGTAAATGCTTTTAAGGAAAAGCAGTTACTGTTAGTTAACTTCTTTAAACAACTAATTTATAGTTCAGTGTTTAAAGCCTTTATTTAAAGACCTCATTATGAAACACATTAATATATTAACAACTTAACACCTCAAACTTATAAAAACTTTGTCAGATTTGACCAATGAGCTGTCTTTTATAGAAGCCTTAAAGGAGCCATTTAAAGACAAATGAGCTGAAATAAAATAAATTGGATTGTAAAGAGACAACAAGGAAGGCTGGAAGGTACAAAATGGCCAAAAGAAATTCATCTTTAAAATTTTCATCTTGCAATACTTACACAGAAGCAGCTGAACTGGACTCTTTATTCACTGTTTTGTCTCCCATTTGATCTTTAAATTTTAGAGATATGCAAAATTAGAGCAAGCACATGGAGCAATTGATAAGGGTTATTGCCAACAGAATCACCATCCACAATGACTGTTTGAAAATCTTTGAATGATTCCAGTTATGACAACAATTAATTCCCCAATTGGGACAAATAAATTATTTTTAAATTTAATTGAATTTGGAATGGTGATTTGATGTGTTGCGACAGACTGGTGACCTGTCCAGGGTGTACCCTGCCTCTCGCCCGAAACGTTCGCTGGAGAGGCACTCCTCCCAGCCCTTTTAGGGACAAGAGTGTACAGAAGATAGATGGATGGCTGGATGGCTGGATGGATGGCTGGATGGATGGATGGATGGATGGATGGATGGATGGATGGATGGATGGATGGATGGATTTGAGGTGTCTCTTAGTCAGTGTGGATGGTCTAAATTCCAGCTTACAGCTTTGTTTATGTCTTCGGGGAAAGACAACTCCAGAACCTTTGATAATATGGTATATTATAATATAATATACCATATTATATGATGATTTAATATTCCAGTTTTCAAAGAGACAAACTGGAATTTATAGGCTATTATAATATGACAAACTGGAAGCAATGGAAAAATTATTAAAAATTATTGATTTTTCCATCTTATTACATCTGTTTCCGTTGCATCCTTTGATTTTCTCCACTCTGTTAGTTTGGAAAGCTATTGATTTCCAAACTAACAGAGTTAGTAAGTCATCCTATGACTAAGAATATCATTATCAAAGACTTTATTGAACAACTTTTGTACCTTTGAGGATATTCCCTTTGTTGGAAAAAAAAAGCATTTTGTAAAGATTTGGAGCTTGTTTAACCCAGATCTGTAACAAGATATCCCCTTAGGTTGTGTTGCTCTGATTTTGTAATATTTGTGAGGCAGCATAAGCTCATGTTGCGAAGGTAATGGTGGTTTGGACCAGGCAGAGCGTAGTGGTGCCAGATAGGGCCATTTGTACTGTAGAGTCTGAGTTACTCAGTGAGATGGAAGAGCTCAGGCATCCTTTGAAAACAGCAAACTCGGCAGGATCTCAACGCTTTCTCAAAAGCTTTACGACTAATTTGGAGCTGAAAAGGCAAAGATTGAGCTTAACTCCCAGAGAGGACGCTAGTAAATGTACAAAGTTGGATCAATGAGAACACAGCATTATCCAGTTAACTTATAATATGTCTCCACAATCAATAATTTGCAGTGCTATACAGGGGGTTTGATTGAACTGATGTGCAAAGCGAATCCCTTTTCTTCCGACTGCCCAGTCAACCAGCTAATGTTACATACAGTCATAATCGATTGTTGTACAAATGTCTTCTTTTTAAATCTTTAAATCTATCAGTGGAGACCATTTTTTATTCCAGTATTAACTCAATACAAACTTCTCTTTTTTGCCCTTAGGTGAAACTGAAACAGCCCATCACTCCAGCATTTCAAAAGAATGATGACACACATTGTTTTAAAGGTATGTATGCATTTAGCTGTATCATTACAGGATTCTGTGTTTTTGCTAGTATTCAGTACTAAAGCGGACAAACTGATTAACAGTGAGAGGAGGAATTTCTATGACAGGTTCACAATTGGTAATAACATGCGTCATAGCTGAGTTTGATAAAAGTAGGCAGAGGAGGAAGGAAGTAAAACACAAAACCCTCAACTCATTACTTATATTAGCCATTTGTCTAACTGGGTACGTTGCAGCTGGGTCCAGATAATTGGTTGTCTGTTTTTATGAAAAGTAAGCATTTTTGCACCTCTCTTCCGTCCCCCAGCCAGTAATTAGTTCCTATTTCTACCTTATTTTATGAAAATTTCATGACTTGCTTGGCAGGCAAACAGCTTGCTTCTTATAAGTTTCCCCAAGTGGTGCTGTCCAAGTCATCAGTTGTCACTCTCTAAATCAACACGAAAATAATCTGTCCTGACTCTTGTCCCACGGTACTCAGACAGCACTGCAGGCAAAGTAAATAGAACCTAAACAGGACTTAACAAAAGTTAACAAAAAAGAGGTAGGATGGGGATTGAGGCGGGAGTCAGGAAGATAAACGGAGATCCAGACTGATCGGAGAAAGAGAGTTGTCCGTCTTTGAACACAGCAGCGCTGCACTCACCAGGCTTGATCTGAAGCTTGATCTTTCGACTTCTTCCTTGTTTACACATAGATTATCCTGACAAGACTCGGGCTGCCAGCAGAAATCAAAGCAATCTATCTACACAGCACCAAGGAGCTGCGTTAGACAGTGCAGTAGTTTTAACACACATTAACATATATGACAACGTAAACATTTCTTGTTAAAGGCGACATTTACAGACTGAAATTAAGTGATAGAGAAATGTATAAAAAAGGTCAGAAAACGATGACTAATATTAAAAGTTATTTCCCTAGAGAAACAAAATTGCTAATAAAACAATTTAGATACTCCGATCAACTTAAAGTACAATGAATATGAAAGTTTGTATCTGAAAATGTTCATATTGTATTAAATATTTTCCCCAAAATTTTCAGCATAAATTTATGCTACAGCCACACAATATTTATTTTAAGACTAATAAAAGTAGTGCTGACAGTCCCAGCTGAATTTGACCAGTTGTCAGTGGGGCATTGTAAAATCTATACCTGAAAATAAAATATGCAAAAAATATTGTTAAAAAGAAAACTGCCAACATTTTTGCATCTTAAAAATCTCTCCTTTTGTATTTTATATCTTGCTGTCTTTATTTGGTGGAAACAGCTGAATTTAGATTAATTTCTCTATCCCTCAATACAAATCCCATTTAGCAAATATGAAATTACCTAATGCTAATGAGGATTTATTAAATGTTAAGCTTAAATATGAAGCATTTTGTGTTTGAACTTTCACATAACAATTAAGTAAAGATCAGGATGATGACCATAAAAAACTGACCATAGGGATCTTAAAGACTATTTGCCATATGTCCTTTAGTCTTTATGGTCTTCTCAGATATTAATGTCAGATGCTGATTGAAATAAACATAAATCCCCATAATTTTATTACAGTTAGTGAACAAGAGAAAGGAGAAACAATGAATAAATTAGTGAAGGAACATTTTTAAGTAATAAAAATACATGGGCCTGGGTCATTTAATCTCCAGGTGCAGTTGTCCAACAAAATGCTGTAAATTTTGGCTCGTCTGTCATTTTCTCCCTTAAAATAGAAATCACCGCAGATTAACCGCGCGATAACCCAGGGTTATCCCAAAGTGAGGGCCTGTCACCATGGTAACGGCAGCAGGTGGAAACACAGCCAGGCAAGCTGAAAGGGCCACAATTGGGTATCAGTCACACCAATGCAGTCATCCCCTTGAGGAAGCAGGAAAGTGACTCCAGGGTGGTGCCAGACTTTTTTTTCTGTGCCTATGTGAATTATTGACAGTGTCAACATTTCCTTACAGTCATTAGATAATTGCTTGATGTATGTATATGCGTGTGTGTGTGTGTGTGTGTGCGCGTGTATGGGTGTATGTGTTTGTACATGCTAAGTTGAAAAAGACATCCTGTCTTGCGTGTTATGCATTTGTTTTGCCTTGATACAGCAGAGGCAGAGAGAAGTCACACCAGTCCCAGTGCACCGGGTGTGAAGTCAAGGAGGACAACAGACAGAGGCGCTTCTGTTAACGAGGTAATCTATTCCTCATTTATGAAACTAACAGCTAGGCTTTATATAAACTTTTAAAAGTAGAACATAGGAGTAATAATCAGATGATTTGCAAAAGTTGGTGAGTTAGTTGATGTTTTTAAGCTAAAGGTTAAAGCTGTATTTTTTCTTTGATGTCTATGTCAGTATTTCAAAACATAGATTGATTCCATACTGGTTTGATAGGACACTCAAACACAAAGCTTACGTTTTCTTTAAGCAATGGTTTCTAACTTTTCAAGGACTGACCTTTTGTTATTTGGCCTTCTATTAATCAGTAATTATGATTAAAAATACAAAAGATTTGCCTTATAAACTACGTCTTAAAGTAATTTGTGTAAATTTATTACCATTCTGGCCAAAATCACCAGATTCCAACCATCCATTCTCAAGCAGCAAAAATCTTATTCCTCAGCTGACTTATTTTATTTTTACCTGCTCAACATGGAGCTAGACATGCAATAAAAAGCGCTGTCAAGGCAGCCCGCAAACTGGACCCCGTCACACCCCTTCCAACAAGACAAATGTACCAGAATTACAGCTAACTATTGTAAAAAGCTTGCGAAATAACACTGAATAATAAAACTAATGTGTTACAGTTTAACAAGCAGTTCTGCTAACAAAATGTATGACTTTTGTATTTTGTATACAAAATGTATTCTGATCTGCAGCGAAATAAAATCCCTGTGTCATTAATTTTTCTTTCAGCAAACAGAAATATTTTCAGTATAAGCCTAACTGACCTAAAACAGGAAACATCTGTGAGCTGTAATATTCATACCAGTGCTGAGTGTATGTAAATGTGAACATAAACTGTACATCATAGAGCTGTGAACTCCTTCTGAGGGCTTCTAGCCTCTGTATGTCCAGCGAAACCTGTACAATCAGAGGATGTCCCGCCATCTGGAGGGGTATTAGGTAAAACAGTGCTTGGGAACATCTAATCTGAGTGCAGGGTGTAACTCCCTGCCTGTGGCCAATAAACCTGGTAAATTACTCTGCAGAGGAACAGCTTCTTCTGCTTTAGAGGTATAAAGTCAACATTCAGAGTAGCTGTGGGTCAGAAACTTAATTTGCACACTGCAAAATGAGACGCTTCTGCATTTTCTCCCTAGAATTCAACCTGCTTGACATAATGTAATAAAGAGTTTTCTCCTCCAACCTGACCTCACACCTCTGGTGCTTCCTCAATGATTGTCATCATGAATATTTCCATAACTCCTCTGCCTTGAACCTCAACCTATTCGATGGTCCTGAAGCGCTGCAGGCACAGACTCTACAATTTAACTAGTTCTTCCAGCAACCCTCCACTTTCCAAAGTTTCCTACAAATCATCAGAATGGAAAATTCAGCCTATTTGTAGTGATGAATAGTTTAACACCATATGTGTTAAGAATGTCAATTGGGAAACAGAGATGTTCATTTTGTCCTATCAGAAATATTTCTACAAGGACATATCAGTGTTTCTTTAAGTGCTGTAAACAACATCAAAATACTCACGCCTAGAGACAGAAATCTTTGCTTTTTGCCACTGAGTTGCTGTTGTGAAGAGTTTCATTGTCATTCAGTGAGGGATAAGTCACGCTGTGCGCTGGCTTTAACTACAGCTCCTTCCATTGCTGCTGGGGCAGTCACTGTGTCAAGCATGCGGTGGGTCACCTGACACCAGAACAAACAAAACAGCTGACCTGCAGCTGAAATGCACAGCTGAAAACATGTCAGGTTTTCAATATTTGGTATTGGAAAAAAAAAGATATTTGCCCCTTAGATCATAGTGCCAAACTGAATCCATTTCACTTTGGTGATTAATGGCAAACCGCAAATTTGTATTTCGGGGCAGACAAACAGAAGGAAATATTGCATTGCGAAGTAGAAGAACGATGCGCAAATTTCAGCATGTTTTTGAAATCGAAATGTAAAAAGTGTGGCATGTATATCTGTTCTCCCTTCTTTCATCCTGAGACTGTCTGGTTCTTTAATCCTTTAGGTTTATTATGTTTCTCATATCTAGTTATTTGTTAGTGTTAGATTCATTTTTCCTAGTTACCCAGTTTGTGTACTGTCTGTGCCATTTTCTCTCTCTCTTTCCTCAGCCTGGCTTCTGCTCCCTCCCTTCACACCTGCAACCTGTTTCTAATCAGCCATCTGTTCAGTAATCAACCTCCCCAGTACACAGACAGCTCAAACATCACCATAAAGACCAATGACGACAGCTGACAGGTTAGAGGTTAAGTTACAGGGAAGTTTAAAGCAGATTTGGATTATGAAACAATATACAACACTGTAAACATTTTCCTAGAGCTCATGTCTTAGCAAACCTATCAAGACATAGTCACTGTCCAAACTTGACTGACCAGGCAAGGAGAGCATTAATCAGAGTAGAACCCTTAGAGTTCTAGGGTGTGTTTAAACCTTTAAAGGAGCAGGAGAGATTCACATCTCAAGATGGAGAATCTGTCCTTTTCTCTTCAATTTTGTTGAAGAGAAAGCCATTGTTCAAAGAAAACCAAAAGAAGTGGTGTCTGCAGTTTGTCATGACAATTGTGTGCACAAGTCATGTATATGGACACAGCATGAAAAAGCCTCCTTAGATGAGACCAATATTGATTTGGGTGCTATTTGCAAAGGAGACTGGGTCAAAATTAAAGTTGTTCAAATCAAGTACAGACTTACCCCAAAACATTCATTGCGGAAAAAGGAATGAAAGAAGATTCTGCAAGTTATTACCTTGAAGCAACCGAATTAAAATGCACTCCACCTATTACTATTTTATTTTATGTAAAACTATTTAGAAATCTTGGATAATTTCCTTCCACTTCAGAATAATTCACTACTTTGTGTTGGTCTACCACAAAGGATGTTGCTAAATACATTTAAATTTATGGCTGTGATGTGACAAAATGTTACATTATTTGATGGTATGTGCATACTTTTACAAGGCACTCTGATCTTATTTCATCCACAGGGGCCTGAAAAACAGCACTCTGTAGTAAACCGACTTCCTAGCTGGAACACTCTGAGGACAGGCTGGAAGCCCAACAGAGCATCAGGTCCTTCGGGAGGAAATAACTCCAATGAACTCACCACGGGGTTTGAATTAGAACCCCACAAGAAATCATATCTGATGACAAAAACAATCACAGAACCCACTAAGAATTCACCTCTGCATTGCACAGCTTCTGCTGATCCAACTGGTCGTCACAGTTTGCTACAAGGGTCAAATACAACGAACACACAGAGGCCCAATACTGAACTGCAAAGAACAAGCAGCGTTCAGCCTCTAAAGGCCACTGTCTTTTATGGGACAAACAACAGCTCAGAATCTTCACACATACAGACAAGTTCAGCTGCGACCACCCTCATCCCTCAGAACAAAGCAGGCATCTCTTCCATCACCATCTCCTCCAGGAAAGTGAGCAGATCAGCCAGCTTGCCCGGGTCCCGATCCAGAAAGTCTCCTTCTCCTCTCCCACCAGAGAGCAAGCCCATGGACCCAAACTCCCAACAAGTAAGAGTGCAGAGGAAAGCTACTATAGTGAAAGTGACAGAGCAGAGAGTTATATCAAGCTCTGCTCCAGACAGCAGTCAACCGGGAACCGTGCCCTCTGGCAATGCTTTGGACACTGTGGTTCGGCGAAGAAAGGCCACAATCATTAAAGTGACAGAGCATAAGGAGAGTTACAGTCCAGGCAAGATAACACCCAGGAATCCAGAGTACAGACACAGCTACACAGAAGGACTGTATAAGAATAACAGCACGCTGAGTCAAGAAAACCATATGGAAAACAGTAAAGTACCTGCTTATCATCTGAATTCCTCGCCGAGTGCAACTGTCCCAAACATATTCTCTTCAGATGGACAGAAAAACGAAGCCCTGCACAGATCTACACTGAAACTTTTTCTTAGTAACCCCCCTGCCATTGCATCCCCTCCTTTGGAGCCTCGGCCAAGGGCTGCTGGACAAAGATCTGAGAGGCCGCAAAGACCACTGAGCTGCTACGGCAGTTTGACTGAACACTCTAAGCAGAGCGGGGAAGGTGTTTCACAATGGTCTGACTGGAAGCGGCGCTCCGGTCTTCCACAGGACACCTCTATCAATCATGCGGACTTCGACCGCCTTTTCACCAGCTCTGGAAAAGCAGCGAAGGAAGCAGGTCAGCCCATGGTAGCTGACACGCTCACACCAAACAGAAATGAGAAAGAAAGACTGCCACCGACAGTGGATGGAACACGCAGAGCCTCCCCAAGTCTCACTCTCATCAAGGCCCCGGGTAGGTTTCTCTGTCCCACTTTGACAGTGTTCCTGTCAACATACAGGCTCCATCTGTCTTTGATCTATATTTTCAAAGCATTGCAGTGTCTAAATATACACTTCCTTTTTTACAGTTTATGCCTTGTAGCTTCAAGATATTACACTCCATGTGTATAGTCCCTCAGCTTTGATGTCTTGTTGATTATGAGATTGTTATAAAAAATCTCCCTTCATCTGTTGCACTGAGAGCACCTAACTCTCTTGCCAGGTATATGCCTAAATAATAACTGACATCTATGCAAAAAAAAAGAAAAAAAAAAACCTGCTCATCCGCCCTAATTTCTACCTTCTTTTTTTAAAAATATATTCCTACACATTTAAATCGATTTGAATAAAGAATTTATTCCAGCCCGATTTTCACTTCTAAACACCCATCCATCCATTGTCTAGAAATGCTTATTGTTGTAGGGTAATGGGGGTTGTTGCCCATCTGCAGCAGTCATTGGGCAAAAGGTGGACATCACACAAACACACAGAACGCATGACTTGGCTTCCTCCAATCAAGTAGTCCTGGTTTTGTTTTCTTTCCACCGGTATCTTCAGTTTTTCTTTTGAGTGACCTTGTTTTAAGACACTTTTTCATTATTGTTTTTAAACGCAATTCTTTGGCACACTAACTGTGCAGATCCCACTATGAGCTAATAAAAGGTCATTATCATGCAGTGACTTGTGGACCACCAGGGGGTGCCCACAGTTTGAGAAAGACTTTGCTAGGCCAACACAAAGGAGAGCATAATAATGTGAGAGAAATCATAAATGGTGCTCATTTATACATTTATGGTTATGATTATACTGTAAAGGTGAAGGTGAATGTTGTGCTGTCAACAGGTTGTCTCACCTGAGCTGTGGGTCTTTGCAGCTCCGCCTTATTTTCATATCCAGATGACGGATCGAAAAAAGGGATGTAAGATTTTCAAAGCCTGGGATTTTGTCTTAATAAATTAATTCTGCTTCTTCCACTTCTCACAAGCTAGTGAGTGAGCAATACTTTTTAGGGGTGTGATAGTAAAGAGGGCTGAATTTAAATGGATATGAGATTCATGAAATTTGTATTCATAAAAACTGATAGCCGACCATGTACCATTATCCTTACACTTCACAATACTTCCATTAAATCTTAATAGACATTCAGGTTAATTTTGTTATTGTGTTACTTTGCAGCCAAAATCATAAAATTCAGTCTCACTTTGTAATATTCATTCACTGAGAAATTATTCATTTATTCAGTGTCTATCCAGATCAGCGCTCACATTTGTAATTATTTGGAATATGATCAATATAAACATAATTACATTTCTGTGGTGGAGAATGAATTCAGAGCTCTGACAGGTGGAAAGGCTTAGATTGTTTTGTATCACTTGCCAGACAGAATCAGGAGAAAGAGGCCCCACGTTTTGACCCCTTTTTATGTCTCTAAGGTGATGCTACTGATGCTGAGCCAGCCTCTGCCCACACCTAACATATTTTATTGATGGGTTGGTGCTTTTTTGTAAGCTGGTTGTCAGCTGGTTGCTGAGGCAAGGAAAAGTGATCTTGCAGATCAAAATGAGGACATGTGAGAGGTTTGAAATGGTGCCTGGGAAGTCCAGCGGATTCCTGTCTGTGGTATTGATGTAAATTTGGGTAAAACGGGTCAGACACTTGCTTGTTTCGGATCGCAAGTAAAGCACAAGTAAAGAACAGGGCTAATTGTGAAACATCTGAAGCAGAAATCTTAAACTTTTTCTTTAGTTCACAGATATTAGATATTAAAATCTAGCTGCATGTTGTTAACTAAAAGCCGTTTGAAAATCAAATATGATTTGTAAAAGATAAAAGTACTTAAATTTCCTGTTCTGCAGACATTCATGGTCAAAGTAGTCAGACATTTTTACTGCTTCAGTGTTATTAGATGTTTTTCATAAAAGAGGAACACTTAGTAAAAGGTGTGAGCTGTCATTCTGCTCTATTGCAGCATTTCAGAAAAGAACCAACACGCTCAAACATGATGATTGTGTGATGTACACTTCTGTACATTCTGATTGTACACTTTTGCATACACAGTGATAGGACACTGATCCAACGTAAACCACTAGTGTTGAAAGAAAACCAATTTTTAAGATTGGCAGAGTGGCTTAGTCAAAGTCTAGCTATAAGTCTGATTAAAACTTTCAAATGTGGCTGAACTAAAATAATTCTGCAAAGCAAAGTGGAAAAAGGTGTTCTCAATAGTTAACAAAAAACCTCACTGTCAGTGATCTCAAATGATTGCTGCCAAAGATTACAGGAGACAGTTTTTACTTTTAAAATGGGTTCAGGTTGGTTTGGATCTTTTTTTTCCCCATTCATTATTCCTTTAATAAATAAAATCTGCATTTGAAAAGAGATATTTTTATAATTATAATTTTTTATAATTTTATAATAATGAAATTAGAAAAAAAAAAATGTCCTGGATCCTTCCGATTTCTCTGTTACTCTCAAATGAATTGTTTATCAAACAAATCTCAATTTGCGACTTAATCATGGCAAAATGTCCAACATTAGAACAATCTTTGCATATTTCACAAACATTAATTGATTGCTTTAAGTTGCCAAAACGATTACCCACAGGAAATTGTATATTCAAGTGAACAAAACAATGTGTGGAGCGAGTTTTCTGCTGTGCTAGTGTGCCTCTTAATTTATTATCTCTTTTCACTGCATGAAATTATTAATTACCCTCTAATCACATTCATTAAGAGTGTCGACAATTAATTATAAGGCCAGAGGCAGCATAATTTAAATTCCATGTTTGATTCAGTCCGCCGCAGAAGGAAGAGGGATATTAAAATGATGTCAAAATCAGCCTGTTGTGTGTAGAACCCGGTAACAACCACTGTCGCTGTTTTTATTCACAGTTTGCTTACATCAAAGACCTCCTTCTTTACAGATCCTGACTCCCATCAGTCTCAAGAGGAAGTGCTCGCCCTCAATGCGGCCGCGATTATAGCGAACATCAAACTCCAGAGGCAGCTTAGTAAGAAGAAAACACCAAGTGGCGATTCAGAGAGGGCCTCCACGGATTCTCCCTGGGGAAACGCTGGTATTATTACACAACTCTGTCACTACAGTAGACACGGCAGGAAGATTTTTAATGCTCATCGTTTCTCACCTCGTGAAAATATTAAGCTGAAAATGTTGCAGGTTCAACACTGTGCTTGATTGAATCAGTTTACTCGCATAGAGATTTTCCTGACACTTACCCAGAGTACCCAGGAGTAATATGTTGCTGCAGGCCTGGGGAGCTGTTGAGCAACACCGCACTGCGCTCAGGCATGTGAAGCTTAGCAAGGTGTAAATGAAACACAAAACTATTTGATTTTTTTTCTTTTCCCTCCTTCTTTCTCAGAAGTGATGGATGAGAGAAAATATATAAATTCCAAGAAAAGCGAAGCCCGGCATCACAAGCGGTCTCATGCTGAATTTATTTCACTGATGCCAGATGATGACGGGTCAACTGAGAGTGCCTCTCTTCAGGTAAGGTCAGAGGTCGCTTCATGAGTTAATAAATCAAAGAAACAAAAGCATATGTTATTATATGTTAAACACTGATTTTTTATTCAGAAGCCTTTAAAAAGTGGAACCTTTAAACATCTAGAACCTTTAGCCTAGATGTTCATCTGTAGCATCATTTGAACTGTTTGGTGGTAAAATTCTTTGGAAACCCTTAAACTGAATGAATATTTTGCTAGCAGCGAGCCTTTGAGATTTTATTTGACACCTCTTACCATCCTCCTGATTTGTGCCATTGGAAAATAATCCTGGTTCCTTGTCCGGTCATGTTTGTCAAACTTCCAGTTGTTTAGAATGTTTTAATTATTGCTCTGGTCGTAGCTACGGCAAGGAAGCAAGTTTAGGCTAGTAGATATTTTCTTCAAGTGCTTCCACTAATTGAATGGAATGTTTGCTTACTCTTCCACTTTTGAGAAAATGGACATCTGTCACATTGCATTTGTACCACCGAAAGTAATTCACACTGGTCCGTTACAAAGACAAACTTTAATGGATTTTAATATTAATTTTAGAAGAATCTTATTCTAACAGTATGAATGCAGAAGAGTCTGTGTCAGATGCACAGAAGAAAACAATGATACACTCAGTACAAAATATATATATATAAAAAAACTGAAAGAAAAACACTTAATAAGAACTTCAAGCACAATTCAACAAACGGCCTAACTGATTTGTCAAAGAGAGCAATGTGTTTCTGTCTTTGGCAGGGAGCGCTGCAAAGGTGCAGACCAGTATTCATCAGCCGCTCCCGGGAAAGAGTGCGAACGTTGGAACGGAAGGTGCAGGAGAGGAGGGAGCGGTCGAAAGCGGGGAAGCTGGAGAAAAGAAGGGATCAGCTCAGGCAGATGAAGGCTCACAGTAGCACGGGGTCTACCTCCGTGAATGGTGAGGTCCCAACAGTAAAGCATCACCTCTTTAAACCACTCTGCTATCCATTGTCCCTGTGCAGCTGCAGTGGCCATTTGCCACATCGCTAATCACCCTTTTGCAGATTTAGAACAAAGAGCTGACAGAATGGCTGTCGACCAGTCTTGTCCTCTAGGGCTCAAAGAGATACAGTTATTTTTAATGATACAGAATGCTGGGAGGTTGTACTGTAATTGTATATGTTTCACATGAAAGAGTTTTAGATTCTTGCCAAAAAAATCTACACAGAACACAAAAACTACTTATGAATGTTCAAAGAATTTATTCCTTTTATCCTCATAGACTCTTTGCTCTCCTGCCCACTTAACTACTAGCCTAGATTGCATCAATTGCCAAAATTATCTTTTTATGTGTTTTTTTTAAAATTTATTTATTTACATAACATGTTTCTGAAGACAGAGCATGTTTTTGTGGGGTTCCAGTCTATTGTTTATTGTTCTGCTTGACATGCATTTGCTGCTAAGTCAAACTCTCTCATAGGACACAAAACCATAATTATGAAGATTAGTGACTTTGTTTTCAGCTTATTTACATAGTCAAGAAATTATTGTCTAAATGTTCATTATGCCTTAATCCTGGAAATTAAAAAGTTATTTTTTTTTCCAGTGAATTGGTTCAATGCTTAAATTACCTTGAAGGTGCAAAAATTTACCACAAATGTGAATAGAAGAAAAATCTTCAATCTGAGAAACTCTGGCGTCACAGAAGAAAACATTTCTAACATTAGACTCCCCTAAGCTCATGAGTTTCCTTGAAACTTAGAACCCCAAGAGCAAACTTTGCATCCACAAAATAAAGTGAGCCCAACTGACTCACCAGGACATCTCTGAAACTGTAGTACAGATAAATATATTAAGAATTTCCCAATTTTTGTGAAAAGACTTTTTTTCAAGCAAGTCGTGCTTCCAAAATCAAAACAAAAAGCCTCCAGGCATACCTCATAGCATGATTCAGCAAGAGTACCCTGAGTCCAAATAAAGCAAAACTCCACTAGTCAGATCTAAACAAGTATCTCATAGTTTATGCAATCATTTCTTGTGTGCACAGTAAAAACAATGACAGATTGATCAGAAAGACTCAGTTTAAAGTGACCTCCAAATGTGCTCTCATAGTTCCCGGCTTCACAGTGAACAATGATTTCTTTATTTCTCTCTCTGCCCTCTTTTGGTCAAAAGAGAAAACTACAGCTGAGTTGTAATAACAGCTGTGAAAAACTGAGGGTTGCTGTGTTTGAAGGTTCTTTCCCAACGGTGCAGCAGTTGTATGCAAAAGTAAAGATGTTTCATAAGAAACAAGCAAACAAAATTGATTACACGCCTTGGTTTAAAACAATGTGTTTTTCTCTGAGAATCCTGACATTTTCCTGCTGTTCTGACATCAGAACAGACATCAGGCAGTCAATCTCTGGTGATTGACTGCCTTTCTTCAGCGCTACAATGCAATCAACGTTGTGTGTGAGTGCGTTTGTGAATGTGCTTCCAGATAACCTTTCCAGACCCACAGACGGAGGTATTTCCCAGAGAGACATGCAGTTCAGATCTAAGAGGCGAGTGGCAGCTCCGTCTCTCCCCCGACAGGCTGACTGATGCCGTCGTCGTCTGCAGACTTTTCCTTATCTTTTGTGCTCCTACCTTTGCATGTGAGGGCCTGAGCCCATGTCAATGAGATCTCCTCACAGTATCCTTCTTGGGTTGATCTGTCAAAAATCTTTGCTCTGAATAAACTCTTGTCCTTTCTGGGTTCTTTGACTTATTGCTTTAATCATCCTAACCTGACAAGCTTGTCTGATAGTAAGTTATATAAAGGTTAACAGATGCTTACAACCACAACAAACACTAAACAATGTTGGGTTTTTTTTCGTTTGCACAAACATTTCTGAGGAGGTAATTGCCATCCTGTTTAGCAATCAGGCAATCTTATGTTCCAAATGTTTTTAATAAATGCACATTTCAAAATGTATTTATGCAAATTACGTCTTCCCAATGAATAATTCCACCTCACTCTATATGTAATGACAGCATTTTATTTTTGTTATTAGTTTTGTTTTTGTCAGTGGGCAGAGGTCTTCTGGTCACCCCTAAAATAAAATTCAAGGTAACTAATTGCTTTCAGAACTGTTTTAATCAGTAGAGTCCATCATTGTGTTTATTCCTGTAGAGATGTCAAAAACATGACATCTCTACAGGAGAATGTGTACCTTGGTCTAAAAGACCAAGGTACACAGAAAGATTCATGGGTAAAGTTCTGCAGAAGCTTAAGGTATGTTTAGTCCATAAAACAAGTTGGACAAGGAGAGCATAAGTCAAAGAGACTGCCGAGAGGTCAATGATAACGCTTGGAGGTCAATGACTCAAATGGGAGAATTAGCAAGTTAAATACATGATTTGAAATAAGAGATAATCCAAATGCAAAGAAGGACAGCGGTTAAACAGAGTGCTTTAATGAGATAATGAGAATCCACAGGGGACAACATAGAGCAATCATAAAAACTGCAAAGAAACAGACAAAAACCAGGAGCTTCAAAACTGTACATTTCAGGGTGTACAATGGCAAAGGAACCAGACGAATTAATCAGAGGAAATACACAACTGTGACAGGGAGAAAACGGAGAATCCGAGGGAGGGAGATTAACACAAAGGTAGTAGAAATAAAACTCAAAGAAACTACAAACCAAGGGGAAAATCTAACACAGATTTAAGAGGACAAAATCCACATGCACAAAGAACAGAGCACAACAATAACCAAGAAACTAAACACAAAGGAATGAACCCTTCCAACAATAATGAACGCAGAGAAAGGTTCAGAACAAACCTACAAACCACAAGGAAATGATCCGATACCCCAACACAGAAGAAAAACCTAACAGCGAAGGATTGTGACAATGCGTCCGTCTTAAGTAAGCAGGCAGATTGACTCATCTCTTCCTGCAGCATTATTTGTGAAAAAAATGAACAGAAATTAGTTCTATGATTCAGAAAATCACTTTGAATGATGCCCAAAGCTCTACACAACATTCTCACAAAGACACATGTAAGACTGACAGAACATTAACCGTGTAAATGACCCACAGGCAGTTGAGCAGGTTAACAACCCACCTTCCTTTTGTAGGCTCCATTAAACTCTCAGAGTGCACCATGCTGGAGTAATGACTCACATTAAAGGGTTTATGTGCTAATAATGCAGCTTTTTTGTCCTTTTTAGAGCAATGCAGTTTGTGTAAATAACAGCTTTAAATGCCAAGCAAGCTTTATTATAGTTAAACGGGAAGACCAGTTCACTCTTGGTACAGCTTTACATTTTTTTTCCTCAAAATGTGGTATGGTTGCAAAATGATTCATACCACCTGAACTCACCCACATTGTCCACAAACTCCAATATATTTAATTAGAATTTCATGTGGTAGTCCAGTGGAAATTTGTGCAATAGTAGGTTTTCAGTCAGTTTTGGTCTTATCTGACCAGAATACCTTCTTTCATTTGTTTTCTGCAAGCACAATTTCCTATAGTTTCTTCAAAGAAGAATTTTGTCCTGGTAGGCTGGCAGTTGTGCCATACTCATACAGAACAGAGCTCTGTGAAATCTTCAAAGCTTTGGTCATTGTCTCATAACCCAACCTTGCTTTAAACCTTAGCACAACTTATCTCTGACCTGTTGGCTTTCTTCCGTAGTCTTTGTGATACTGTTTGTCGTCTAACGTTATTTTACGAATCCCTGACATCTTCTTGTTCTTTGGTACATTTACTTACTGGACTGGAGATTGTCAAAACCCACAGGTGGGGGTGGGGGGGGGTGTCAAAACTCCATTAATGAAGATGCTACATTTAAAAAATATTAAAACAATCAACAGCATATTTGTGGCAGAAACTGATAGCAGATTTGTTCCAGAGTAAATGAAACTTTTACATGTTTGTTTTACATATATTACAGATTTTGGGTGATTATAGTAAGAACATTATTCTTCTTACACATTACTTGTAACATATTTTTCAACCAAATGTGCATTATGTGACACACATATGTACTTTCACCCTGTTTGTTATTAATTGTGTTTTCTGCATGCGGTTTGTTCTTTAAATATTGTGCAAATCTGTCATAAAAATTCAAATTCCAAATGATGCAAGTCAGCTTAATCTATATTGAGCTTTTCTAGTCATACTGACAATTGAAACCTTTTAACACTATGGCCACATTCACCCATTCACACACATTTATACATTAATTGGTAGGCAACTCAGAGTTAAGTGTCCTGCCCTGGACACTTAACTCCACCGACATGTCACAGGAGGAATCAAACACACTACTCTCAAATTGCATGGCAACTGCTTTAGACACCGAGCCACAATCATCCCAAATAACTATTTACAATGGACTTAGCCTCTGATTTGCGCTCTGTTGAGAGACTGTTTTGAACATTTGTCAACTATTTAAGTTCCCACTATTTCAGCATGTGCCACATCCAAACTTTAGTTTTCAACTTGTAGAGAATGTGAACTAAATGAAATATGTTATTAGCTGACCTTTCATTCCTTTTCAGTTATTTGTAACTGCACTTCAAGTTAGTCTAACATCTAAAGTTTTGAAAGAACATATTTAAATGTGTTAGCTATAATATGATTACATGGATACTGCAATATTTCTTTGTGATTTTCATATTTAATCTAAACCTCTTGTTCCAGTTAGAAAGAAGTTTGGTTTCCATAATTGTGAATTTTTTTCTTATCCTGGTGATGATTCTGTTAATCCACTAGAGGTCACTATTGTCAAATATTTCTCCTTTGCCACACGTTTGCCAAGATGTTTAAGAAAAGCTGCAGCTTTGGAGCACACTTTAATAGGATTTTCAGCATGTAGAGGTGGTGCTATTTTGTGTTTCCTCTTACTGTAAACAGTTCAAAGACTTGAGTTTTAGTTGCCCAAAGGATTATAATTTGTGTTTCTCACACATACCGTATACACACTGTGTCTCATCCTGAACAGTCTCATTGTGTCAAGTGTATGAGGCCTGCGTTCCTGGTGAAACAAAAGGCGATTCAGTGGGAGAGTGCATTGCCACCATTCATGGCCAAACAAACACACAGCCTCTCCGCCCACACTGCTGTGGCTGATAACGCAGGCTGGGGAGACGGTGCAACAGGATACAGATGGTCCTGTAAAGGGAGCCTGATACCCTAACACCACTCCAGATCCTGTGCAAAATCTCAGACTGGTGGAGCATGTGTGTGAGTTTTCTTATTGCAGAACATCAAGAAGATCATCTCTTACAGGCATCCTGCTGTGTAGAGCATTTCAATCATCCAAGTATTTGCTTCCCTGATTCAGAAACTTTTTTTTTTTTATATTAAAGAAGCAATGACTAACTTACTGATTGCATATTGGATAAAAGGAGAGCATGCTAACCTCTGACAGCTGTGAATACAAATGAAAACATCAATGCAAATCTTAAGATAACTCTATTTGTCTTCCACTTTTTTCTTTTCATGAATCTCAATTGATTTATTGACATCTGCTTTTCTAGAATCTAGAAGGTAAATCCACACCAAATCCTTAAAGCCCCACAGAGGCCACTTAAAATCAGCCACTGCTACTCCTCCCCCACTCCCATTTTGTCCCCACTCCTGCCCACAGTGATAAACAAAAACATGCTGTTGAGCAAAATTTTAAATGATTTTGTTTTCTGAAACAAAATATGATAAGCAAGATTGGACCTATTGAGTTATTTAGAACCATTCATATGCAAAGCAATTTGAAGGGCTTTACAGAAATATGAAACAGATGTATATCATTCGAATAAACATCATCATTGGAAAAGATATTTACAATGAGGTAAAAAAATACATGAATGAATAGAAAAAATAAGTCTCTTTAGCACTGCCCTACTGGCTCTTTAGCGCTGCCCTACTGGCTCTTTAGCGCTGCCCTACTGGCTCTTTAGCGCTGCCCTACTGGCTCTTTGGAGCTTTTTCAAAAATGTTTGAAAATGGATAAAGATGGGGTTGGGAAATATATTTTTTGTTTTTATATGGTTTTTGTAGGACAAACATGACGGTCATTCTTAACGTTTTCCAATGCTATAAAAATGTGTAGAATAAACACTAAATTTCAACATTTCTGTCAACGAAGATTTGCGTCATAGCCTGTAACGTTTCTTTCAGCCGGGCGGGGCGCGAGGCAGGTGGCTGTTGTAAACAACCTGACGGGTGTGTGGTGGGTGTCATGAACGGCTATCTTTTATGAAGAACTCCACTCGGACCGGTACTGCAGCTTGTAGAACTCAGGTTTATTGCTCTGTGTAGTGTAACTATTTGAAACCTCAATAATCGTGATCGTTCAGAATCAGTTCTGCGTTGTGTGAATAAGGGCCAGGAGACAGGATGAGATGAAAGGTTGTTTATCTGTACGGAACAGAATATGGACCGATCAGGAATCAGGTTCATCACAGCGGGTACAGCACCTTACGAGGAATAGCATTTCATGTTAGTATCAAGCTAACAGAACATTTTACCGGAGCGTTAAACTCAGTGAAGCTACCTCGCGCCCGTCTCTCATGAACTGGCAACGAGATGTCTGTTCACTATATTTAACACTACCAACAACCAGGAGGGGGTGCTGTTTCACCCATTACACACGAACCCAAACGTGGAAGTACCTGAATGTTTGCTCTGTAGCGAGAAGTTGTCAAATAACAAAAAAAGTACTGTACTTTTCGGACTATACTATAGAGCGTACCTTAATATAAGCCGCACCTACAAATGTTTTGAAAAAAACTGGAAACGTACATATAAAAGCCGGACCGAGCCGGATGGTTCAAAGCGTGGGGAAAAGTAACGGCTAATAGTCTAAAAAATACGGTAATGTGGTCCAATATGGCGCTTTCAACATTTTGGGTTGCCGACCCCTGATCTATACCTTACAGACCCTTAGGAAGATTTTTTCTTTTTTTTTTTTTTTTTTTTTCCTAAATCTGTTTAACAAAAAGAGAACTAATGCAGTAATTTAAGGATGGGTGTGATCCATGTTCTAGGTGTTGATCTGGACTCTGGTGTTATCATTTTTTGATGAGTTGCAGCTGACTTGCATTTTTTTAAAACAGAAACCAGATGGAAATCTATCCCTTCTATGCATACACACATGCAAACTCCATACGGAAAGACTCCATGCCAGAATTAAAACCCAGGACCTTCTTGCTGCAAGGCAACAGTGCTACCAATTGTATCAGTACGCCATGATATTGGTAGAGATACAAAAACATAACTCTAATTTACTAAAAAAACAACAACAACATGCATGCCCTAGTTTTTGTGTGTCCTGATTTGGCAGAAACCTCTCATTTGTCATTGTACCTGTGCTATATCAACAGAGATGTTGGGGTGTGTCTTTATCTTTTCCTCTTCTCATGTCAGGGTGTGTTTGTCTTCATCTGATCAGTCTGATACAAACCTTGTCATCTCTCCTTTCCAGAAACCTGCCCAGGTCCCTCTTGAAAATGAGGTATCCCTCAACAGGGTTTACCTGGTTAAATAAAAGAAATAAAAAAAAAAAATCAGATTTGTTGCTCATATTTTGACCCTTGTCTGTTGACATCAGTTTCCATGTTCCTAGTCTTTGTCTGGAGGTATACTACTTTGACTCCTTTCCTTTACTCCTTGGCACTCTTTTGGCAGCTCTTCTTGAAACTGCTGCCTGAAAAACCTACCACCTTCTGCTGCTTCTTCTCCAACATATAAGGAAAAGTCAAAAAGACAGGGATTCCAGCCCTCCTTGTAGGTGATTCAGAGTAAGTCACTGCTGTTTCTTTGTGTTTTTGAATTCTGTATTACAAGGTCTACTCTTGCCTTCCCCACAGAGCAGTTTTGATCCTTTGGCTACCACTTGACCCCAATCCCTTTAGGAATAACTGGAAAACCTCTTGACCTAGAGCTCACTATTAATCTAAGGCACAACCTCAATGCACCAACATCCACCTGTCTGTTTGCCCTTCAACAGTTAGGCTGCTAGATCAGATAAAGACTAGTCAAATACTCACCTCCAACAATCTACCAACCACAGCAATCCCCCCAATTACCAGTATCTCTCTTGAGACTGTTTACTTCACTCCAGAAGTAGGAAATAATCCTTTTAAAGCTCACCTGCTGCTCTACTCTCAGAGGCCCCTTAAGCTTCTCTCCCTTTGACTAAATCCCGGGCCGCTGGCTGTCAAGTCAGACTTTGCTCTTGCTCTCATCCCTCTTACATAAAATAAATATGTTAAATGTACTTGTGTGCCCATAGTGTTGGACTTACATTACAAATATCGCAGTTCTGCGTTTCCCTCTGCCATCCCGGCTACTTTAATGTAATTTGCCTTTGCCAGATTACCTCACATCATGGGATGAGTAACACACTTTCTCTGACATCCTCGTACAGTCACTTTCACATGACTTCATGTGATGTGAAACAGGGCTGCAAGACAAAATATTCATAATCCTTCACAGTCCGATTCAGGGAAAATCTTCGACAGTCTTCCCAATTACACAAATAATAAGCAACGGGAATGTCTGAGGAGTCGACGTTCAGTGCCAGCGATTAGCCCATGGATGGAGGAATGCGACCTCTTCTCAGTGTCAGGGGACATCGCAGCTGAATGGAGCCTTTGTCACTGTATTTGTTTCGTAATGGCTTTCTGTCCTCCAAACTGCATATTCAAAAACGATATGCAGTTTTTAAATATGCATATAATGTGCTGAAGAACAGGCGATCTCTCAACAAGATCCTGGAGTTTGTTAAAAAAATTAATGAAACTTGCAAATATTTATTCAGTTGCGATAACATACTACACACCTTTTAATTTTGTCCTTACTGAACAGATTTTCAATTCAGTTCAACAGATTTTAGCCCACAATAATTCACAACAAATGTAATCAAAATTTAGCTTACAAAACATATAGGGTCAATAGGTGGGGGAACAAATAGATAAAGATGACATAAAAAGAAAGAAGCCCTTATTTAGTATTTGGAAAGAAAACGAGAATACACATAGTTAGTGGCACCAATGACACAACTATCTCTGCAGTTAATTTTATGATTAACTGCAGAGATGCAGTTAATCATAAAATCACTGAGGTAGAGATACTTTTAATGAAAAGATAAATAAAGAGGGGTAACAAGGTTTGTAGCACTCATACACCTTTTTTTCAAAAAAGAGACACAACTCAGCACAAAAAAACTGAACTTGGAAAAATTTCAAGGCAAAGACAAACAGTGTGAATAAAGTAAGTCAGCAAATAACTGTCAATAGTTTTCTTGAAGAAAGTGACACAGCCAAATACTGATGTGTTGCGATATACTTTCTATCAAACAGCGAAATGGCAAGTACACAAAATAAATGCATAAATTACTCTGTCAATGCTCAGTTCTGGAAAGAGTAACTACTAGTCAGATAATGAGTTATCTACGTTCTGTAGGGGAAAGAAACAAAGGGCACATATACTTAATGGCAGAAGAGCCTCTTCCTATAGACTTGTCTAGTAAAGCCCAGCAAAAAGTAGAATCACTTGGGATGAAAGTGGGATTCTATGGGATCGGAAATAGACTTTACATAAATGAGAGAGATCTTTTTTTCATTTCATATTGTATTTCAAATTTATATTCAAACAGAAAATCAATTCTACACCTCTCTACCAAACTGCATTTGCATAGCAACAGTGTTGGACAAGGTACTGTCAGCATCTGTACCTGCCCCATTGTCTGAATACTAATCACCATTTTAGCTAAAGCTTTGTTTATTTGCCTTTTCTGTATTTCCAAACATGCGTATGTGTGCATTTATTTCTGATAATCCAAAATATGATTGGTTCCAGATACCTGGTATATAAAGTGCCTTATTCAAGCAGTGGTCCCAGCAACAGGCAATAAAAATGTGAGACGTAAAGCTAATGTAGGGCTAGAAAAATGCCGGAAAGCAGTTGCTTTGCTAACTTCAAAATAAGGCGTGAAACTCACATGAACAGTTTGGGTTTGTTAAAAATTGTTTCTTTCTCATTTTAATTTGTGTAAGATAAACTTTTCCATATAAAGTACAATATATTCAGTTACATAGTGTATTAAATTTTATTTTGTATTTTCTTTCAATTCCTATGAATGTTAAATAAAAATAAACACATTATTTTAAAGAATTAAAAACCTCACACTTGAACAACTGATCTTTGTGGAAAGGCGCTGTGGATGCTAAAATTCTGATGTAAAAATGAAACCAAAATGCATCATTTTGGAACATTCATTACTTTTACATTTATTAATTCCACTGGTGAAAAGAGAACACACTACAAAAAACAGAATACAAAGCAAATAAAGCCTACAGCAATCCAATTTTGATTCAACTTCAGCATTTACTCTCCCTTGGAGTCTGTGTGAGGACACTACGAACTGGCTCAGTTTGCTCACTCTGACTTGCAGTTCTTTAAATCTGTCAGAGTGTGAGGACATCTCCCACAGCACTTCTTTACATCATCCCAAATACTTTCTGTCAAATTTAACTGGACTCAGCTGAGCCATTTCAAAACTCCAATTTTCCTCTAGTGAAGCCGTTCTTTTGTTGTTTGGATTTTTGCTAGGACTCACAGCAAAATAAAACCTTCATAATCTGCTTTCTTGTAAACACTTGAAGGGCTGGATTGAAACTGGCATTTGTATGGCATTTGGAGCTGCTCTGGGTTTTACCCACAATGCTTCCACCACCAAATGTCACGGCAGGTGTGGAGTCCTTTTGGAAATGTGATAAGTTGTAAAACAAACTATTTAGAACAGTGGTCAATGGTTTAAGTTTGGTTTCATCACATCATAAAACCTTTTTCCACAAGATTCTTGGAGTTTTCGGTCAGGAATAGATGTTAAATACTTCCTTCCCACTACACTGCACCTTTGTCTGGACATATCAAAAATGGAGAAGATTGTTGCCATATGTAAAAGAAAACTTGTACATGTCAAAAATTCATAAACCACCTTAGGTGTTGTCACTTTAATACATTTCTTTGCTTATTAGTTGAAACATACAAGTTTTTTCTTATTATTTTTGCATTGTTGTTACATGGAAATTTATTTTCCAGCTGTAGATAAGTAACATTTTTATTAAATGCACAATTCTGAAAGTGCAAGTGCAATTTTAAAATTATTCTCATCCAAAGTAAATTTTATGTCTAATATGTTGTTTTTAGGATATTTATTTTGTGTGAGCTCTTGGGGCCATTTTGGCAACGCAGATCTGATTGACGTTTCTAAATAAATCTTATTTTATACACTTTTATTTATTTATTTTTTGAAAAAATAATTTGACAAAATTATTTTATGGTGTTATTTCTGGCCTCAGTTAAAAATGAACCACTCAATTTAGTTTTAAAGGCAAATATAAAATAAAAAAAAAAACAATCCTGACAAGATCAATAAATAAACATGACAAATCAAAACAAGTTATATCTAATGTAGATTAATTCGTCAAAAACAACTTTGAAGAAAAGGGCATCTTTTACTTTGAAAATTCTAACAGGATGTTGCGTCTTTCTTGTATCTGACTTGAGGCAGTTTCCTCAGTCAGCTGGTTTTAGGACCAAGAAGAGTCTCCTCAGAGAAGCACATGGTCTGTACTCATGAGGCAACACTTCTCGTCAGTAACTGCTTGGGAATTAAATGTTATTCTAGTGGGCGATTAAGACTGAAGCGGCTTGTGTCTCTGTTAATGTTGTCCTGTTTTTCCAACATTTCAATCCCCCCACCATTTTCTATTAATTTTCGCCAGGAGGATTCTCTTCCTCTGGATAATCTCGTTGAATGAGCAAAGACGCGCCGAGTTGAACCAGCTGTTTTTAGGGCTCCCTGACGCACCGCTTGCAAGCGCGCTTATATTTCAGGAAGTCCCTTTCTTTTTTATTTCGGGGAGGGTGGGCCGGCTCTTGATCATCAGCTGTTGCCGGACTTGTGGCTGTATGATGGTTGAGCTGCAGTAGAGACGCTTCAGCATCATGAGCATCCAGAGCAAGAGGCGTCTGAAGTTTATTTTGACAGCACTTCAGACTTTGACTGTCTGCTGGTTGATGTGTGACAAGGTTCACTCTGCACAAGGTAAGAGCTTTGGGAAACATGAAGATACTTGCTTTGTTCTTGTATTCCATTCATTCATTTATTTAGCTTTGTTTTCCTTTGAAATATATTCCTCGAATTGAAAAATCTCACTTTTTCAGTCTTTAAATGCGTAAATGTGCAGCATGTTATCTGAAGTTGAGTAAAATCAGATAATGGTATTCTGTGGTTGATGCATAAATTGGCATAATCGATCTAATTCCTTCATTTGCAGCTGGATTTAAGCCACCACATCTTTTAAGCAACTCACAGGTTTGTCTTTCATGATCAGTGTTAGTTGCAAAGACAATCAAGTTATTTACATAACTCAGTTTAAAAACCAAGACTCATAAATATATCCATTCTTTACTCTGGATGATGATTGTACCATTTGCTGGATCAATCCTGTGTGATGACTCTTGAAACTCTTGACTCCAGCTGCACTTCATGCTTTGTGAGTCTCCTCCAAACTCTTGAATCCTCTCAAAGACGTAAGTATACCTCTACTTTGTTCTGTGCTGCACATTTCCAGCCACTTAACTTGATACTGCTTGCTCAAGAAATGACTTTTTTGTAGCATTTCCTCCCTGTATAGGGTGTTTGCTTAACAGCGGCAAACACAGTTGTCTTACAATTGATTGTGTACGCCAACATAGTCATAACATTTCTATATCAAAAATCATATTTTATAGGTCTGTTGTAATATTCTGGTTCTTCTGAGGAACTGAAATTTGGATCTGTAATCCATAATAATTAAATGGAACTGAAATGAACACTTATGTCACCCTGCCTTGTGACACTCTGTCTAGGGTGTGCCCCACCTCTCGCCCAATGGCTACTGGAGATGGGCAACACCCATCCTTATGGCCCTGCGAGGACATGCGGGTATAGACGATGGACGCTGTGTACATGTTTTAAAATATATGTTTAAATAAATGAAATGATGATATACAAATGTATTGAGATATGTATTTGCCACAGACACAGGGCCGGCCCAAGCCTCCATGGGGCCCTAAGCAAAATTTGGTTTTGGGGCCCTCTAGTTCTGCTAACAATGTGGACTGGCTGCAATCAGCAGTCCGATCATTAGATCATTCACACATCTGCTATAAACTTATTGCATCTCTGGCAGTGCTGTTTACATTATATACATGTATAATATAGGATACATTTATTGTCCAACTGATTTATCGACCAGTTGATTTCTGGGTGTCGATTTCCTTAATTTTGGGGGATTGTGATTGGCCCATACTTACATGTAAAGCTGATCTTATCCCCTTATCTTATTTTTGTCAGTAAAGGTTTAAAAATCACTCTCTCTCCTCTTCTGCTCTATAGTGAGAGGTGTGACTGACAGACCGGCCCACCGGGTCAGGTCTGAACGTTTAATAATATTCACTCCACTGTTGGCAACTCAATGACTTTCTTGCTACATTTAGCGACATTTCAGACCAAAAAAAATTAATGTCAGCCAAAATCAAAATCGGCAGGTCAGGCTTTTTAAAGATTGGTAACCGGCGATCGGCCAGAAAACTGCAATCGGTGCAGCCCTACAAACATATTCATGACATTCTTTGACTAAATAAATTTCTCTAAGCATTACTCCAATAGCTAAAATTTAAATTTATACCAGGTGAGTCTTTCTGCCCTGAGAATGTGGACCGGTACTGGTACTGGACTGATTCTGAGCATTCAAATGCCCCTTAGTGGCCTTGGGGCCCTAAGTGGCTGCTTAGTTTGCTTATGGCTTGGGCCGGCCCTGCACAGACATTTCCCATATCTGGGATAGATCACTGTAACCAACATCCTAAATATCACGGAGTGGACGAGGAAAAGTGCAATGGGAAAAATCTGGTTATGTTCCAAACTTTTAAATTTTTGTCAAACTTTTTAAATTCCCCAGAGAGAAATTTAAACAATAGAAAATTGATTTGTTGTGGTATCTTGTGTAGTTACTGCACTGTTCATAGTCCCTTACAGCTGCTCCACTTTCACTTAATCAAAGTTGTATGTTCATTGTCCCAGTAATCATCCTCCTGGAATAAATAATCCTCCCGGTTCATTCAGTCTTTAGCAGATCCTCCTGATTCTTTGGTCAACCTGTACGTTTTTCCAGTCCCTCCTGTTGGGTTTTTCCTTTCTCTGCATTGGCCACGTCAAATTGGAAACTTGGTTTTCTGCTCTGAACTTGGTAATTTTTTGGAAAATTTGGACTAATCACAATTGCTGTCATTGTGTTGTTCATCTGCAAAGTAACTATCATATTTTCAATTATTTTACAGTTCTACTTTCTCTGGAATCTGATTAGAAAGACTTTAAGCTGTAAGAATTGTATTGCAAAAAAAATATTTGCGGTTTTTGGAATCATAACTTTTTAAAACCTCCCACTTAAGTTATTCCATTATGGGTGAATTCCATGACTGCATTGAACTCTTCTTGCTCATTTGAGCTTAATAGGAAACCTGCTTACAATCGTCTCAGTCAAAATGACATTTCAGCAGTAAATGGAGAGAGAAAGCAGTTTGAGAACTTTAAAGAAACATTTAAGTGAAACCGCTTGTGTATTTTCCTTGATTTATGATGCCAACTTTATGATGCCAACTCTTTCATCTGGGGCTCATGACAAGTGCTCTGCTCACTGAAGGGTGAGATTCAGTAAAAACACCAGAGTATTTAGGGAAGGTGGTGACTCTCACACAAGGAGCTACTTTGACTTTTTGTTGCCTGCTGAAAAAAGAAAAAAGACAAACAAAGAAAAAAAAAACCTCTGGCAGTCACGATGCTCACTGTGGAATCCTGGGAATTAATTACCAGCAAGGGCAATAGTGTTGAACCAGAGATGAAGCAAGTGGAAGATGTTCATTTATTCATCATCAGTTCTTCCTTGTCAGACGTTTGCCTTGATGTGTCTCTCCCATGGGGCTGCAGGCGCGGCGAGAAGCCATTATAGTCGCCGTGTTTGTGCGTGAGACTGAAAAAGGCAGCGGTGATCTGTGCTGGCGGGATGTATGTAGATATACATGCGTCACGGTCATCTGTGCTGATTGAGATAAATGACGAGAGGAAGAGCTATGAAGTGACTCTTCTTAAAACGCGTAACCTTTTTATCTTTCAACAAAGGAAGAAAAGAGAACTGAGGAAGTTTTCTCAGGTTACCCACATTCTGCGATGCTTCAGACTCTTCTTAAAATTGTTTCCTAATATTTTGTTTTTACATTAAGATGTGCATGTATTTGCATTCAGACTTTGACCTGTTTTATGAACGCTAATTGTGCCGCATGCAGAAAACGACAAAAATGGTAACAAATCCACTTTGCTTTATGTGTGGAATGCTGCTTGAACGGCCAGAAATGGAAACATAAATTAATCATGAAGTTGGGAAACTCCTCCCATTTGCCTTGATCTGTTGTTCATTAAATTTATCTTTTTTTTGTTTTGTTCTGGACAGCATATTTTTCAACTGATTCTTAGAAAAATGACAAAAGAGGAGGATTAAAGGCAGTACCATGTCTGAAAAACACTAAAGTATAATAGGCTTTCAATTTCCTTTTCAAATTAGATTATCTTAATTATGCTTTGCATGCATCTTCAGGTTCCTTGAGTCGATTCATTGTAGCGCTGAAAGTCATTTGGGGTATGTCTTCACCAGCTCTGCACATCTAGAGATGCGTTTTTTTCTTTTGTAAAAGAGCTGAAGCTCAGCGAGATTGGACAAAGAACATGTTTGGACATCAGTTTTCAAGTCTTGCCACAGACATTCAATTTGATTTAGGTCTGGGCTTTGGTCCATTTTAAAACAAGAAAATGCTTTGATTTAAACCATTTCACTCTAACTCTGTATGTTTAAGGCCATTTTCCTGCAGGAAGGTGAACCTCTGTTCAAGTCTCAAGTGCTTTGCAACCACAAGCATGTGTTTTGTTCCCTCGGATTGCAATGCATTTATCTCCGTCCATCTTTCCATCACCTGGATGGGCAACTTTCCCTGTCTCTGCTAAAGAAAAACATTAGTTTTATTTAGCTTATACCAAACTTGTGTATAAGGAGTCCCTAAACTGACAAATTTAAAAACAAACCAGACAACTCTGAGGGATGTGTATATCTAGCTATCTGACTTAGCAGTAGGGCGAGTAGGTGGAGGTGGAAGAGTTACCGTTCGTTCCTTCTACTTGTTTTACCTCCATATATTTGCACTGGAAAATATTTCTCCCACTTGTTTTCTCATCCATCTCAATTTTCTTATCTTCAACATGTAGGGGCACAGGAGGCAGCACACAAATCTTTGAAGTATAAAACTTTATTTGTTGCATTTAAATGCAGCCAGGGGATTTTACTTTAGGCTGCTGCTTAAAAACAGCTCTGATTTTGACTGATTTTTTGGGGGGGAATATTCACTCCACAGCACATCCGAGACAGAGTCAAGGTCTGACTTTGAAAATATGTTCTCAAGACTGGATTCCCCGATGTGTCTGCTTTGTTCCTTGGTTTTTATGATGCTCTTTGTTCATTTGTGTTCTCTTAGAATTTACTGAGGTGTTAACACAACAGCTAGATTAAATTACACACAGACTATATTGACTAATTGGTCTGCTGATTAATGAGAAATATATTTTTGGTCTTTTGTATTAAGCCACAGAGGTCCAATAGAAGTTTGTCTCATGGAAAATGGTGAACTGTTTGCAAATCGTCCATTTGCATTTGCATTGTATTTTATGATTGTGTATAGCACTTTGGTCCTGTCGGTGTATAAAGTGCTTCATAAATAAAGTTGGTATGGTATGGTATCTTCAAATGATCCTTTGATACTAAAACTTTGTTTTCTACTAAAAGTGGAAAACTTGAATTTGAAGTATTTTTTTCTTCCTATTCCTGAAAATATGAACTAAAAGGTAATGAACAGAAGTATTTGCTATCTTACTTTGTCCTTGTTCACAAATACTTTGTCTCCACACTGCCCTTCATTCATTGAAGCTACAGAGGAAAGATGGAGCCGTTCATCGCCATAAAATGTCATGTTTGCATACATATTTCATGGGAGCGCTCTTCAAGCTTCCCTGTCGTCTTTCTTTTTCTCCTTCCCTGACTGTCATGTTTGTTTCCTGGCCTGATATCACTTGTGAATGATTCCCTCCTATGGTTGACACAATCAATGTCAGCAAGGCCTGTTGTATAGTTTGAACCAGCATGTCTGTCTCTGCTCTGAGCTCTGTGTGCAGCTTGGTGAGTCAACCTGCAAACAAACGGAGGTTTAGCTACGGATATATTTTTGGGCTGTTGTAGAGCATTTTTGTAGTCAAAACTGTCCATCCCTAAAGAGACATTATCACTGTGATGTGAGTCATCCCAAGTCAAAGCCTTTTAATATATTTTCAGTATGAATGGACTTATATGTTCCAGATGACTTGGTAAGGATATTAAATACTTTGAGGTTGGCGAAGAACAATTGGTCAAGAAGTGTTAGTGCATCCAGACAGACTGATCAAGCAGATTCTTTTTTTAATCTCTGCTGGGATGCGGATACATGAGAAAATTAAATTGCAGTACTGTTATGATGTGGTCTAACTCTACATGTGTTGTTCTGATTTTTCAAAATCTTGTCTGGATGCATTTGACTCCTCCGTTAAAGTTTGAACCATCATTTGAAGCCTGAGGCTCATGTTGGACTTGATCATCGGATTTTCGCAGTTTAGCTTCAGGTGCCTCTCCTAAATAAGCCTTCTTATTCATCTGGTTTAGTAATGCAAGACATTTTTCTCATATGAATATGGCTTAATGAGTTTCACAAAAGTATTTCACTGTGAAAACTAGGCGTGCGAGGATACAGCCAGCTGACATGACAATAAAAAATTAAAGATTCACAAGAGTAAGGGGACATTTGGACAGTCTTTGTGGAAAATAAAATGATCAGCTACACATGTCCTAATGTGCAATTAGACTTGAACCAACAATATTGTAATACCTATGCTTTGCCTGCAGGTGGCAATTGATTGAGTCACCATTTGTTTAACAGCCTAAAACTTAAAAGGAAATGATACTGTGCATGACTAAAGCACAACTTGTTAATGAGCTCTCATAAAAGTGCAGCTTGTGTTTTCTTCGACATTGTTCAACCTCATGAAGTCTAATGAAAGCGGTAGAAACAAGGTTCAGAGATAAATCCTAAAAAACTTTCTTTGTTTTCATGGGTAATTCCATCACTTTTGAGATACACTATATTGCTAAAAGCATTTGCTAGTCTTCTGTATGAATTTCGGTGACATCTCATTCATAGGTTTAATACGATATTATTCCTTTAACTTGAACCAAGGGTCTGAGCCCAATTCTTGAAAAATACTCAGCCATAATCCCCTTTGGACCGACATTATCCCTGTCAGCAAAGAAGTGCCACCCTGTGTACGAATGTAGATGTGATACTCCTTTACAGAAATGGTGTTGTTTTATACCAGACGTACCATGACGCAAACTTTCCAAAAAGTTAACATTTTTTTATTTAGTCAGTCTAGAGAATATTTTCCTAAAATTCACCAGGACGTTTCTTGGCAAATGTGAGATGGAGAATTGTGATATTATGGTAGCAGTGTTTTTTTTATTGACTAATTTTTACAGGTATGTCTGTAATCCCCCAAAAAAGTGGTTAATAATGGTTATGTATCAGTGTTGAGAAATTATATTTTTAGGTTTAGACAGTGTTATTCCCTTAACAAAGAAAATCATTATTTGAAATTCCTGAAATGCCTCCAACAACAGAACTCCCTAAATGCATCAAATGTTGAATTTTTTTGTTGTTCATATATGTTCTAGTTTTCTCAGTCAGTCATATTCCAGGAGAGATTTTTCTTCTAACACGACACAGTGATTGTGCAACATAACATTTAGTTTTGTTGGCTAATAAAACTGTAAGAGGACTCTCTCTCTGGGAAATCAAAAAATGAATAACACACCCTTAACTTTCCACAGCGGACATTTTCACACGCTGAACCAGATATTAGATTTGCTTTTCCAGCTCTACTTTGAACAAAGCTGCCAACTTTGACGCATAACTAAACAAACCATAGTTTGAACAATATTGCACAAGTTCTGAGGTGTCCGTTATGGGCAGATATGGTAACATAATATTGTCTTTAGATTATAAGACAACAGTTTTCATGTGAGCTGCTCTGAGCAATATAAATTTAATAAATTGCGTCATATTTCACTCATGGATTCCAAAACCTTATTTAAAAAAAGAGGTTTTGACTCATGGCTGTAATTACGCTACCTTATTTTCATGCAGCATCCTCCCTTGTAAAGTCATTACAGCTGAAGGACAAATAATGCAAACCAGGATTCTATGGAAACGGCTCAACATGGTATTTTTTATTGTGTACATACAATTTCACCTAATTATTATTTGTCGGCACAATATTTTAAGCTGCAGTCAAAGACATTTGCACTAATTCATCATAGCAAAAAACGAGATCCAGGATTTGAATCCCAACTCGTGTGTATTTGTGCATTGTTTGAATTGCATCCATTTATATATTTGGATTCTCTCTGGATACTCTGACTTCCTTCAACTGTATAAATTCATGCATTTTGGATTAACCTTCCAAAATCCATTGCCTTTAAGTGAGAGTGTGTGTTGGTGCATTCTTTGACTTTGCAGAGAGGCATTGACCCTGTTGTTACCCTGAAAGGATTGAGAAGGTATAGAAATAGGACTAATGAGCATAGCGTTCCTATCTTGCCACATATGTTATAATTTCTAAAAGTGAAGCACATTCGTGTTACATCACTTCTTGCATCTAAAGTTTGTGCTGCCTTTAATGTCTTTTTGTGCGTTTTTATTGGAGTGACTTGTGTAAAATTCATAGTGTTCTACGTCAGAAGGACCGGCTACATTACTTTTGCCATCATGTCGCTGTCTTGTTCACTTTTGTCCATGATTCATGATCTGGAAGTAAGTACTAACTGGGCTAGTACCCTATACCTAGTTTAAAAGTGCCTCCAAGTTGACAAGTAATTTTTACTGAAGTAATCATAAAGTAGGTCAGATCTGTTCAATTAGCAGATCTTCATCAGTGTAGATGACCATCTGCATAGCACCTCATGAGACACTATAAGTGGACTGAGTGATTGCTGTAGAATTTGTATATGTTGATTTTGCAGTATTTCATATTTAAAACTTTGCGCTGTGACTTGGAATGTTTTGATGTGCTTGAAAACTAATTGTGGCAGCCTAACCTAACCTAGCTGATAATCAAACTGTATGCCACACTTTTAAATAGGCAGGACAGCAATGCAGGAGAATTATCCTTGTAAAGCTTACACATTGTGTAAGGTACAATGTTATTGGGAGCAAGATTCAAAACCTGCAGTAAAATAATTTAGTTCTGCTTTTACCTCAATCTGTTTGCCTTAAAGAAACAGATAACTGAGTAGGTGGGCTTCTATGGAAAGATTAAAACTAGTCAAAATCTTACTCTTTCAACAACTTAATTTTAAATAGGTTTAAAATTAATCCCCAAAAGTGGAAATGAATAGCTAATCAGACTCAAGCAAGTATCTACAACTTTCAAACATTCCATGGCTGTTCATACAAATGTAAATTTATAAACTTTGTTCCTGATATGTATATAGGATAGATAGATGAATAACTTTGTCATCATATGAAAGGGTAATACAATAAAATTCACAAACACAGCAACACTGAAGAAGTGCCTCAATTCTTAAAAATAGTGCAACAGTAAATATTCAAACAATTTCACGTGGCATTTATACAGTTCTGGTCTTAAGAGGGATAGTATTATTCTCATAAGGATCATGTTGGCAAATTTAAAAGATTACTTGAATCGAAATGTTTTCTGGCCACAAACAACAAAGCTATCACAAATCTGAGTGTGTAAAGTTTTCTAAGCTGAAAGAACAGATTTTTCTCATCTCTTTTATAACCATGAAGCACATGTAGGACTCCAAAGGGGCTGAAGTTTGAAAACTCATGACTTAATTTCACAGCTTCAGGGAACATAATCTTGCTTTGCACAGATTCTAATTTCTTGTTCTTCCAAGACGAAGAACAAACCCTGTCTATTACCTAATGGGCATTTATGTTAACAGGAACAAGACAGGACTCCTCATACCTGCATGAACCTCTGACAAATTGGGCCCGACGAAGGTCCATGGCTGTCAGTTGCTTTGTCTGTGTCTGCCAAAGGTTTTTTTTTTTGTTTTTTACAAGGGCGAACCCTGTGATGTATTTTTAAATGAAGCAGAGCTAGCAGAACATCAATAGCTCAGAAAGTTTTAACTCCAATCCTGGCCAATTCATCCTTGTTATAAAAGTTTGGATTGGTTGTTAACGCAGTTGGAAAAAAAATTGAGTTTTTCTTCTTATATTAAATTTTTAAAACTGAAAGCTTGCAGTTTCATATACAGTACCACTTTTGAGGTGATGTCAATCCAACAAAATCTGTTTCTTTCATTCCGCTGTAGAAGTTTTGCATGCATAACTAAAGCCGAGGGTGTAATTTGTAAACTGAAATGCATTAAAGGCATTTTGGAGCATTTTTCAAGTCTGGATAGAAAAAAACGTTTGCATTTCCAGGCTTTATTCTGAGTTCTATTCTGGTAACCCCTTGGTAAGCTCCAATATTTTCACTCCTTCATAAAATGATTTGACTTAACTTCACCTGTGTTTGACAGCTGCCGATCATTCGTTTGTCCTTGAGATGAACTGTAGTAGCATTGCTCATGGCAATGAAAATGAGACATCAAAAAGACTTTCAATCTTCTATCTGACATGCAGATGTTAAGCTGAGGGTCAAATGAAAACGTATTTCAGCACCGTCTGTACATGACTCAATTCCTGCACATAAACAAGCATTTCAGAAAGAAAGTTGTCACCGTTTCCTGTTTTCAGGTAGTCAATCCTATGAACTAGAAAATAGAGGTGAAGCAAAGAGTATGTCACAACTGCCAGCCAACCAAGACAGCAGAAACTAGAAAGCTGCAGACGCAGTCTCTCAACAAGGAAACTCCTAGTCAAATCTGGCCTTGATAGAAGTACCATGAAAAGCTAGGCAGAGAGAATAAATCTGAAAGGGAGGCAAAAGTGGCAAAACTTTCTAGAGACCACAAAGGACTTCTGACTGAGGTGAATGTTCATCTTTCAATATGAACAACAACCCTAAACATACTGTCTAGAAAGGCTTTGAAAAAAAAAAAAGTAAACCATGAACTATGGAGTTCCTTTCTTCTTCACAGTTTTTCACTACTTTGTTTGTCAATGACAAAGATGTTCCCCAAATCATGTCAATGTCAAATTTATTTATATAGCACTTTAAAAACAGGTCTAAAACTGGACCAAAGTGCTGCACAAAAACAATAATAAAATAAGCTGGTGAAAAGAAAGAGAAATATTACAAGAAAAGGAAAAGAAAAAACATCCATATATATTGTTAAAATAGTATAAGTAATAATAAGAGTAATAATAAGTAATTAAAAAAAAATCTATCAAAATGAATGAGTTTTGACAAAATGTTAAAGTGTTCAAGGAAATCATAATACTTTTACAAGACATTGTATCTTAGATGAAAAATGATTAGACAGACAAAACAGGGAAGCCACTTTACTAGCAAATCAGATGGACTGAGAATGTGGCTGCATTAACCTGCTGGAAGCATTTGACCAACTTTTTCATAATCTGTGCTTGTATCAATTTATTTTTTTTGACTAGGCACTGGGAGTTTTTACATTTTTACAGTCAGTGCATGCAGGATGTAAATGACAAGAAATGGTATGCATATATCCATTTTTTTCTTCTGAAAATTACCCAATATATTGCTAAAAATAATTACCAGACTCATTTCAGCCGTAACAAAACACATATTGTCAGTGGCAGACTTAGAGCTGTGTACCCCATACTGAGGGACTTTGAATGAGCAGCATGCATATGCTTGCCGTGACAGAGTTCCAATGAGCTGTAAATGAAATCCATCCGGGAAGCCATATAATGAGCTTTCACACTGTGAGTCTGACCTTCGTCAATACAGTAAGGGACAAAGGGCTCATGGCAGGCAGTAAGCAGCAGTCGTAAGGGGGCGGATGGCGTAATGGTGTCAGGCGGGAGCATAATGGTACCAGTTTCTAAGACGGGGTTGATCTCCTGTTGAGCGTAGGGGAATTTTCCTGCTCAAACATTTCTTTCCAATAGAATAATTAATGGTGGTATTTAGTGGCACAAAAGAGATATTTACCAGTAGAGGGAGCACAGCCATAACTGATTTAATTACAACCCTAAATAAGAGCCCAAAGTATCGGCGTCCTATAAATACTACCACTTATATCTCTCATCGCTGTGGGCATACTGCTACCATATTAGATTTAAGCTAACAAGCCATGGTAACAGCATGAATGGTTCCTTGCACCATGATGTCACATCTGCATTTCTGTGCTTCATAATGCAACTCTTAGGAAGCTTGCATAATGATTCCCATGTGTGTCAGAGTTTTTGTATATAAACCAGAACTAACAAGTCCATACAGTCAAGTTTATCTGTAAAACACATTTTCAGCAACAAGGCAGTTCAAAGTGCTTTACATCATATAAGCATCATACATCCACCAATTATGAAACATGCAATAGACATTACATTTTGTCAAATGCCACCATCAAAATCATCAATCAACAGGTACAGTTTTACCTTTACCTTGACGTTGATAGTTTCTATCCTAAAAATGACATTGGATAATAAATGTAAGAGTTTGCCGGCTTTTCTTGAGTTATTACTGCTTTATTAGCATTTTTACTCAATTAAAATTCAATAATTCATCAAAGAAACCAATAGTGACTGTAACTGAATTGTTTACAGGCTAATGGGGAATTGGAAAAGAGATGGAATATAAATTTTAAAAAGGCAAAAGTCTTTTGTGTTCTTTTCTCCAAGGTCATTTACTAAGCAATGTCTGCTTGATGGTTCTTTTCATGGCTTAATTCATCATTCTGTTCCCAATCATCAATCTGTTTGAATTAGAATCATTTGCCTGCTGCGACTGGGGATAAATTGAGTTTGTGATATGCCCGTCAATCTGCCATTAATATATGAACAATAGCTATAAACATTGGCCGAGTTTTCCCCCCCCGCGTGTGTTGATGTCCAAAGCAAATTTTGGCTTAGAAGCTGGACTGGATCACATCCCAAAACCGGTCAGCACTCTGATTAAAGACTGCAGACACATTCTTTTGAGGCAGAAAAAATGATAATTTTATCAGATCTGCTTTATAAAGAACATTTTTTCCATATGGAACCTAGGAGAGTTATTGATGTGCTTTTTTTAAACCCTTCTTTATGTTAAAGCCAGGCAAATTCAATTTGTCTTTTGACCTTGATTTATTCCACATGTATGTCTGTATGCATCTTACTTCCTAAATTGCTTCAAGTTGTACATATGAGTCTGTCTTAACTCCTTGACAAATCTTTTGTTCAAGCCTAATCTGTTCTTATTGTGTGGTTATATTAAAGTGGAAGAAATGTTTAATCGCATTATCATTTGAACTGAAAGTGTAGATGGTAGCTTGAGTTTGAAACCTCAACTCGAGTCGCAAGAAAAAATAACGCTTTGGACTTGACTAAGACTTGTCTATTAGTTACTTGTTGAACTGTTGGGTGCTGACAGTCTTTTAATTCAGTTTTGTGCCTTGAAGGGGATTTTGCTTGTCAAATAATATCCTTCATCTTAAAAAGGTAAATTATCATTTTAAATCTGATATTGATTTACTGTCAGAGTGACTTTGAAATAAGTCCTTGTATGCATCAGGCCAGGAGTGAATATAGTTTGGGGTGCTCCTTATTGATGTGTGCATCCCATCTCTGGGAGGTGCTGCGTGTCGGTGGGGGGCAAGGCCTCATCAAGTTTGGAGATGAGAAGAACAGCAGGTCATTTGTGTTCCAACAGAAAAGATTACTAAGAATACATTATTACTTGGTTGCCTGTCAAGGAGAGAGTCATGGTTGAATGCAAGAAAGACTGCTCTGGTGTTCAATAACACTGAGCAGTTGTTGATTTGTTTCGGTTGACAAGACTGGGTGATAAAGAACAGAGCTGAATTTGCAAAAGGTTTGTAACGCAAAATGTCTAGAGACTTGTAAAGAGATGAGGGAGGTCATTTGCTGGTGTCATGTCACTGACAACTCATTGGTTCTTTGAAGCACTCATTTAGGGGCTTTAATAATAATAATAAAAAAATAACATGCAATAGTCGACTGTCATCTCTTTATATATTTCTTTTGAGGAGTCACAGAGGAGTCACTTTCTTGTACTGATGGAAAGTGGTTTTGACTTCCATTTCTTTAGAATTCAGAGAAATGTTTTTATGCCTGGTAAGTTCATTCAGTCATGAAAAAATGTCATGTGTGAACCAACATAATGTCTACACAAAACAGAGAACTTAATAAAGATCTTTAAGCACTTTGGCATCAGCAAACATCACCCACCTGTTTAGAGCTTTGATTAGCAGTGAGTCGAACTTTGATCAACATATTTGCTGTGTTCCTGCTTGATGGTTTTGATGATGGCATTTAACTGATTGAAATATTTATTACTTTTTTCATAAGTAGTGAATGTATGATATTTTTATGATGTAAAGCACCTTGAACTGCACATATGAAATGGGCTGTACAAAAAAACTTGACTTGATGAGGAAGAAGCAATGGTGATACTTTGAGAACTATTTTTAATTCAGAAAACACAAAACACAATGTCTCAGACATCCACTGAACTTTCTGGTGGATCGTGACAGTTGTTTTGTCATCTGTATTTTGTATTTCCCTTTGTGCTTCTGTCACCTTGCTTTCTGATTGGCTACTAGTGACATTCAACAAGCTGCATGCTCAATTGTCCTGTGGGGGAACACCCCGCATGATGGAATTCCAGTCCAAGAAACTAACATTTTGAATTTCCCCGATTTGAAGTTATAGCAGGTCCAACATCCTCCTGAGTGGACTAGATCATTCTTAGCTCTCCATGTACAGCAGGAAGGTCTCCTAACATTATCTTTAGAGCCGTTGTGATAATCGGGGCATCCTTTGAAAGATCGAGTGAAAAGTCTGCCTAATTATCTTGCTGCATGAACCAGGCTTTATATTGTAGATACCTAATGGCATAATTTCTAATTAGCCAGTTGTTTATAACACAACAAAATAGATATTACATTTATATATTTGCCCTAAGAAAAGCCCCATCTATTTCATTATAGTCAGAACTGGGTCACATTTCTTTCCCCTATGCACACATTCTATCCACATACAGATGTGCGGTCATCATACCTAGCACCACTTTATTGAAGCAATATAAAGTACACAAGCTCTCTTTGTACATTGGAGCATAAAGGGAGGTGATTATGAACAGAATCTTTATTAAGACATCTGTTTACACTCTTTTTTATTGAACATATAAATAAAGCCCAGGGTCCTGGTGCCACTTTTACCACTCCCTCAACACTCACACTTGCTCAAATAACATTCAAGCTAACAAAACCTGCTTAAATACGGCCTTTCCCAAATGTCTCCACTGGGGCTGTGGGAAAGAAATCAGCCTGAAGACTATTTCCACCAAAATGATTCCATTTATGATGAAATCAAACTTCATCACATAATGCATTTACAAGCTTTTACTATTGTAGATTATAGTAAAAGGTTAAAACGGTACATGCTGGTTGAATATCACCCTCAATGTATATGGCTTTCCCATAAGTGGGTTTCAATCCATTGTCTTCTACTTGGAGGGAGGGAAAGAGATGTGTACATGTTTATTCACTGCATCATCTTCCTTTTGGGACCGGTGCATTTCAGCATAACAAATCACCTGCAGCCACAATGCTGACCTGACCTTTCTGCCAAAACTGTCCATGTATTTTCAACTTTCAATTTGTTTATCCATTAGTACTTTTCCCATAGCTCATTGTATGTTCCCTGTATGTTCCCCTCCCCACCATGGCCGCCTCGCTCACACGGCTTTTTCAGGGACTAATGAGGCTGGAACACAGCTCCAGTTGTTGTGTGCGTGATGCCGCCAACATTCACGCTGCAGCCTGCTTTTTATCATCGGGCTAGAGCTGGGTGAGGACTGCTGAGCCGGTCACCCCTTGCTATCAGTCGGATGGCTCCATGATGAACTCCAGTGGTTTCCTCTTGAGGATAAGCAGAGCAAAGCTCAGCTGGGGAGCTTTGTGCCTGACTTGAGTTAATAATTCTGGATTATGAGCAGACTCAGCAATTTAGGCAAATGAGTCATGCGAAGGAAGACACAAGCAATGTGCACCTCAAGGGACCCTGAATCTGCTGGTAATAAAAATAAGTTTGTTACCATGGGTTGACTTTATGTTTCTATGAACTGATTTGAATTTAAAATGGTAAAAAGTTTTTTTTGTTTTTTTTTTAAGGCATGAATTATACACCTAGTCAAACTTCTGGCTTCTTTATCAATATAAATCTGTTTCCCTGCTGCTTGGAAATACTTGATGAAACATCAGTGGGAACAACCACCTCCCTACAGCCCTAAAAGCAAACATTTGATTTAGGATGTTTGCAGTGAAACAAATGCTGCTAACAACTCCTGCTGTTTTAGTGAGACACCCTTGGAACAAAATAACTTCCCGCCGCAGGAAGCTGATTACTCCAGGAACCCTGTTTGCAGCGTACTATCTGCAGTTTTGATACTTTGTGTGCTCATGATTTCTACAATTTACAGAAGTTGCAGCGTCTTTCTTGGGTAAAAGTTTGCTGCTGCTAGAGAATACATACAGCTCAATCTCCTAGTCAGTTGGGGATGTTCGCAATGGATTGAGGGGTAGACATACACTTAAACAAAATGACAGAGCTTAAAGTATTATGTATTATTCTCAGTTAACCTCTTTTCAGAGCAGTGAGAGAGCAAATAGAAGGATCCTTGGAAACAATGCTCCATTAACTTGGTAGCTACACAGCTTTTTGGGTGGATTTGATCTTTTATTCGGTCAAATGTAGACGGTGGAACATGAGGCGAAGCTGTGATTTTATAAAGCAAAAATTACTTTCTGCGCATGATTTTATTAATCTAGATAAATTTATTTATTCTTTTTGGCATGTGCCATTTTGGGCTTTTTTAATAGATCCTGGACAAAGTGTAGAAGTGAGACCTCTGGCCTTCATGAATGAAGCAAAAAGAAAGCCATTGTTGAAAGAAGGCTATCCCATTTGTAGTTTGCCAGGAAGGGGACCTGGAAAACATGTGGAAGAAAGTACTCAGATCGGACTAAAGCTGAATTGAGCCAACTTGTAAAACTCGTTGTATGTTGGAAACCAAAACTGCACATCAACCTAAAAGCAAAATTCCCGCATAGAGTCATGGTGCTGGTGGCATTCTGCTGTGAGGATGCTTTGCTTCCTGATGGATAAGCAACCTAAGGAAGGAGGGATTCATAAAACAAAATGCAAAACAAAGCTGGAAGAGACTGGGGTGGAGATTTAACAAGATAATAATACAAAACATACACCTAAAACTGCAACAGAGTATCATAGATCAAAGCATTTTTATGTGGCAAATATTTCAGCATCTAGATGTACAAATCTGTTAAACACTCTGTGAACTTGACAAAACATTAAAAGGTTTGAGGAGTTTGCATACATTTGCAAGTTTCTGTAAGTGAAATCCCACTAAATTATCATAGACTCTCATGCTTGGAGATATCACAGCAGCATAATCATGAACCTCTGCATTTCTCAGATGTGGAGATTTATGCAACATGAGTGACAAAAGGGGGTGGTTAAGGTTCTAACACAGGCCAACGGCTCTCATTGCGTTATGTGGCAGGGTGCTATTTAGTGGAATTGTGCTCATGTCTGCATGACAGAGTAGACAGGCATCATTATACTGATAGCCTCTTAAAAGGAGGTGGACATATGCCCAGCATGTCAGTGTTGATAATCGTTGCCATGACCAACAAATGCATGCAGAAGGCATTATTTGTGGGCAGAGAAACACAAAAGCCGTGACACATTTAAAGACCATAATTCTGTATAAGTGACACATTTGATTAGCAAGCTGTTTTTCTGTCAGGGTTCAAACTGATGTCATTAATGATCACAAGGCGTGGGCTTAATAAGAAGTGGAATTTCTTTGGAAAAATATGCTGTATATATTGCTGGTGATCAACCATTTGAGGACACATACTTGCAAATGTCAAGGGATTTTAAAGAGAAATCTGAAACGTTCATGTTTTTTTCTTCTATGTCTTTTACAGGGAATCTTTTGGGTGTGGTTGTTGAAAAAGAACCGACAACAAAGTCGAAAGATTTTCAGACAACGGTGCCTCTTCAGCTTGTTGGACAAGAATGGAAACCAGTCAGCAAGCTCACATCACAGGTAGATATTAGAAACTGAAAAAGCATTTTGTATGCTCTAGTTTATATGACTGGACATGCTGTTTCACCTTTTTGTAGTGTTTATTCCAAAATGTTGAGGTGTGCCTCATAAAGTTGTCAAATCATATATAAAGTTAAGGTCTTTCTATGCAGTGTTGCCTATCTTAGAGTTAGATTACTGGGGCAATGGTGACGGTGGTAGGACATTTCTTCCACCTTACTGGTGGTGGTCAGAGAGCCTGGCGGCGCTGGTGCATGGCGCTCTCACTTCTGTCAGTCTGCCCCTGAACAGCTGTGGCTACAATGCAGCAGCTTGCCACCATCAGTGTGTGAATGTGTGCATGAATAGGTGAATGACAGAATGCAGAGTGAAGCGCCTCAGGGTCCTCTGAACTAGATAAAATGCTATACAATTACAGGCCTTTTGAAGACAAGTATTACATGTGGCTCTTGCCTTATAGTTTTTTTTCCTGCCGCTTTCCTGGTCATCCCACCACAAAGCTACCAACATTCTAGAGTAGATGTTCATATCATGTCTGCACTAGAGAGTTTCCAAGAATCTGAATTATGTGGGAAGTTTCTGTACCTTCACTATCAGTTTCAGCTTCGTTGAAGATGATGAAACACTTTCTGTATTTTTCTGATTACAATTACATTCACTGGCCAGTTTGTTCAGTTGTTTGTTAATACACATTATAAATTAGTCAAGGCAGCAACTCAATTAATTAAGCCATTTGGATCTGGTGAGGATGACCTTCTGAAGTTCAGAGGATTAGAATGAGGAAGAAATTTGGTGACAGACTTTCACTCAATTATTTTAGCAGTGCAGCTCTGCTGGTAATATGAAGTATTGCCATGACTTGGGTTTACAAAGAATAGTCTGAAGTGAAGAAAACATTCAATAAGCTGACGGGGTTTTTTTCAGACAAAAATTCCTTGTTGATGTTGGAGAACAAATGACAGACTGGTTCAAGATTATAGGAAGGCAATAGTAGCTCAAATGTTCGCTTGCTACAATTAAGGTTTGTGGAAAACTATCTGAATGCATTATACTGTATGTTGGACCTTGAAGAAAGGTCAGCAGTAGAAGACCACACAACGTCCCACTTATGGCTGTTAAAAAAATGAAACTGAGGCTACAATTCTCATAGGCTCACCAAACAATAACTGTATTCCCCGGAGCATTTCAGCTGCCACATTCAGATGGTAGTTAGGGCATGGGGTGGTGTGGGAGATATTTTCCTGTTATGACTACAGTTCAGTCATCTTTACATATCTGCTTCCAGCAGGATAATGTAAAACCTCAGAAAACTCAACTCATCTCAGACGGGTTTGTTGAGCTTGACACAGCAACTCAAGCTGCAAGTTGGCATGACTTCCTCAGACCACATCGACACACTGGAAGATCAAACCAATCTACAGCCTGGTATTTAATAGATCCTATAGGCTGACACAACAATAATAAAGTCAACACAGCCTCTCTGCAGAACTTTTGTGCTTGGGGAGCTCCATATACTATAAACATGTTATGGGGACTTCTTGTATTCCTACTACATCCCAAAAGTCTTGCCAAAGGCTGTGCAAGGGCCATCCATATGTTGGCAGATTTATATTTATTTGGTAGTGGACTCTTCATAGTAAAGACACCCAGAAACTGACTGCTCTTAAGTGTTTCACATAAATCTACTTAATAACAGAAAACCAACATAAAAACTAACAAAAAATCTTTTATGTCATTAGAGTACCAATGAAAAAAAAAAAATTCCTCCTGAGCACCAAACTTCCACAAATGGTGCCAGAATTTATCAAGTTTGTTTAAAGATGAGATGAAGAAACACAGAAAACATTTCCATCTTCCTGCTTTTTGGGTACTTGACGCTTGCTACAAATTATATATTTTTTGGAGGGCAAGGGAGATATTTTTTTTCCCCAGATATATTTTTCAGTATTCTCATTTTGTTCATTTCAGCTTGAACTAGATTTCCAACCATTAGAAGGCTTTTTAAAAAACTGAAACACATCACAGCTTATTTGCATTAGTAAGGAGATAAATCCATTTGATTTTAATTAAATCTGCTGAATCGTGACAAAATTTGAAAACAAAAAAATCAAGAGGGGATGATTACTTTAACATGTTACTGTACAGTTCTGCAGCAACATTTGCTGCTGTTTCTTTAGGTTGAAGTCTTTATTTTTGTGTGTAAACAGCTGCGGTGGATCATGAGGAGGAAGTGTACACAATATGACCCCTTAGATCATTAGTGAAATGTTTAAATTATGTCCTCCTCGGCTGTTTGTTTTTAATCACAGCCTGTGCAAATAAATATACTTGCCAGGAAAATATGAAAACAGCCTGATTTATTTCAGTTTATGTTATTGAATCAATTCATTTGTGAATTAATTAGTTTTGGCCTAACCAAACAGACAAGGTCTCTCTGGGATTATATTACCCCTAAAACCAGAACAAAATCCCTGATCAGTGAGTTATAGAGTACTTGAAACAAAGGTGAATCTGAGTGCTCATTTAAATACAGAAATTCCTAATAATAAGTCCATCCACACATTTCACAGTCTCTTTTTTTTTCTTTCTCTGAAGTTAAGAAGAGGTCCTGCATGTACAGATTTAACAGAGTGAGTCTAATCATGGATATGGAAACCTGTCAGAGGGGAAAATAGGCTTGCGATGATACCGCCTTTACCCATAAGTGTTCCACTTCCATATCCTCTTATGATCCATTCGGCATTCTTCTTCATGAGGGGTGATGGATCACTTAACCCAGAGCGGTGTTTTTTGCTGGAGGTGACCCAGTTTGAACTACATATATGTATGTATGTGTGTGTGTGTGTGTGTGTGTGTGTGTAAAAAAGGAAATGTGAAACATGAGAGAGAAAGGAGAATTTTCTTCTCTTTTGCCAAACTGAATGTTTGTGTGTCTTGTTTGCATCTGTTACAAAATGTGACTGACAGAAGCGATATAAATGACGCAAAACCTCTTCATCTGTCTCTAAAAGAGATGGTCAGTGTATTGGAGTGACTCAGGGCTGTTGAGTACTTTCCGCTTTCTGCAGGATTAATGTCAAACAGAAGAGAACCACAAAGCTAATCCTCTCAGCCCTTGTTCTCAGAAACAAAGTGTCTTCATAACGATTTCCATCTATTGAAAGTGCTCATCTTGAAAGTACTCTCACTGCGCTGGGTGGCACATTCAAAGCTCTAGCATAACTGAAGGAGTTGACTCCCACAGATAAGGGCTTAAACATTGACATTACTGCCTCACAGAGCACTAGTTTGATTTATTCTGGCAATTTTAAGTCATGGTAACGTACAATTTCATAGAAACTGGGGAAATGGTTATTCATTCATTGGCAAAGCACTGACTGCTTCCAACAAAATTTTAGATGACTTTATGGAAGCTTTGCTTGAAAATAACTTTCCAGCTTTACAGTTATTTGTCTTTTTGAAAGTATTTGACACTGTAGATCATAACTTCCTATGCTCTACAGTGATGTACTGATGTACATCTGGTACAGTTTATGTCAGTCTGCCAGATGTGGGCAGACTGATCTATTGACTGGTTTAAATTCTGCTTTTGGTGAAAAGTAGTATTTTCCACTCAATGGTCCCTTGTGTATATTTGTGGATCAGTATTTCTGGTTTCACCTATTTGCAGATTTTTCTGTGCCTACTGGCTGACAGACCAAACGTAGCTGTATTTTTGTTTTTCATGTAGCCTGCTTTTATTTATCATTTTAATGTGTTTTACTGTCCGTTGCAAAGGTTTTATTAAGTCATATTTTGTCATTGTGCAGCCACAAACTTAACTGTGCTTTAAGAGAATCTTGTAGTTAAAGCAATAAAAGATAGAGCTTACTTGTTAAGTGGAAGGAAAATGATACAAATTGTGTTTCCATGCATATGTAAGTACTCTTTCCCCCTTATTCTCTTTTTTTAAATCCTTAAATTACACCCAACACAGCCAACTTCCTTTAAAAGTCATCATGTTGATTAATAGAGTCCCCTTGTGTGTAAATCAATCTAGCATAAATCCAGCTGTTCTGTGAAGTCTTCAGAGGATTATTAGAGAACATTAGTGAGCAATCAGCATTATGAAGATGAAGGAACAAAGCAAACAGGTCAGGGATAAAATTGTGGAGAAGTTTAAAGCAGGGTTAGTCCATAAATCAGTATCCCTGAGCATCTCGCAGAGCACTGTTCAGTTTGAAAATGGAAATTGCCGTGGCTCGATCAGCTGTTGCCAAGTTACTGAATTGTTCAAAGAACGCCATAAGAAGTCATATTTGGCATAAGCCATGTACGGTCAGACATGTGGAACAAAATTCATTTGTCAGATGAGACCAAAATGAAACTTTTTCATCTACATACCAAATGCCATTAGGAAACTAATAAGCCAAAACAGACCATCTCAACAGTAAAATACGGTGGTGGCAACATAATGCTGTGGGAGTGTTTTCTTTAGCAGGAACAGGAAAGCTGGTAATAGACTGTGGGATGATGGATGGCGCTGCATACATGGCAAAGCTTGGAGAACAATTGCAGACTGTAGAAGTCTTGGGGAGAAGGTTTCCCTCCCAGCAGGAGAACATAAAACATTCAGCCAGGGCTTCAATAGTACGGTCTACATCAAACATATTCAGGCGTTAGAATAGCTTAGACCTAAATTTAAGAAGAATGAATAATATTCAGCAGCACTTGGAAATGGATATCCACAGATTTTCTCCAGCACATCTATGCTTGAGCTATTTTAAAAGGAATAGGCAAACATTTCTGTCTATTGATGTGCGAAGGCAGTAGAGACACATCCCCAAACAGTTGCAATGGTAATTGCAGCAAAAGATGATTGTTGCAAGATATTGACTCAGAGGGGCTGAATACAAAGTCATATCACAGATGTGACTTTTATTTCAATATTTTTTTTTCTCCACTTTACCATTAGACAGTAATTGATTTTGGTCTATCATAAAGAGCCCCTTTAAATTACTGTAATGTTTGTGGTTGTAATGTGACAAAATATGAAAACTAAAATGCTTCTAAAGCTTCTCTAAGGTACTACATGCTTTCCATTAGCTATATTAGCTTGTCTTGTATGCTACTTTGAAAATAGGTTTTCCTTGAAAATAATAATAAAAAAGCTTTATACAAAATATAAAACTGGGCATATTTTTTTTTCATTCAGCACGCTTGGTTATCAAATTTCAGGTTGATTCGCATATCACTTCTCATTTGTGTTGTCTCTTTAGAGTCGCCCTGTGTTGCTGAAGCTCTCGGTGGTGGTGGAAGGAGAGCAGCTGGTCCTGGCTCTGGAGAAAAACGAGTAAGTGCCCCTCTGTTCACGCTCAGTCCCGACTTCTAACTGACTGGAGTACAAATAGGTGACATATGCGCTGCCCGGGGGCTAAAACCATACCCCAGAAAAAAAAAAAGTGGGGGAGAGAGAATTTTGCTCACTCAGTTTGCTCTGCTGGTGTGGGCATTGTAGTGTTCTGTGTGCTTTACTCTTTTGTGTGCTGAAACAAAGACTTGAAAGACAGAAATTCCTGAATACATTAACCAGACGTTGATAAAAGTCGACATCTTCCTCCTTCTTCTTGCTCTGTGTTTCCATTTGATCCACCAGCATTACACGGGGGAGAAGGAGGTTTTCTTTGAACACAGAAGACACTCAACACGCTGTGCATTAAGATTCCGTCAACCTAGGGACTGGCACACATGGGGAGAGGAGGGAGGGTGAAATCATTTGAAAGAGATCAGGTCACCGGCATGCACGCAGTTTTTTTTTTGTGATAGAGTCATAGCTGCGATGCGTTTGAATGAATGTTTATCATCTTTGCACAGTTCTGTGTGGCCTCACAGCCTCAGACAGTCTTGCAGCTGAGTGTGCAGCTGAGGAAGAATGGGATGTGATTGATGGAGCAATATGTTTTCCATCCAGCTCTGCTGCCACACATGAGCAACCACGAACAAGCGGAGCTGTCTGCGTGATGGAGAGAGAAAAAGAGGAGGAGGGAAGGCAAAGCAAGGGAGAACGAATGGGTTTTTATGCCACTGTCAACCGCGATTCTCACTTGTTTCCCAGACTTAATGTATGTAAATTCCACCTGCAAACTGCGGGACATATACTTCAACACCTGAAACTGCAATTTTATGGCTTACCTGCTCTGGAAATATTTTCATTACAAATCACACTCATTCCCCTGGTGAATTCTCTTGTTTTACACAGGTGGGGATTTTGCAGAGCTGCCTCGCAGATTGTCAGATTGTTCTAAGCGGCAGTGGGAAACACCTTACGTCCACCCATATGAATCTCCTTTGCATTCACCTAAAAGTCTACCGATCCAATTCCAAGAAGAACAGAGATGATGAAGAGCTTTTAAGGCTTTTCTCAAACAAGCGCTGATGAATTATAAATAAAAATCTGTCTGAATATACTGTCAGCACTTGGAGCACATCTGGAATTTAAGGTTTGATTACAGCCTAAAAGTGTCCTGTCAAATGATGAACTAATACCTCATAAAAACACAACACATTTTATGCCTGTTGAAGAAAACAAAACACTTTAGAGGACAATGATTGAAAGAGGATGTGTGCGGATAAGAGTGTTTGTCTAGATCAGCGTGTCACAGCCAGCGCTGAGCCTGCTGTGCTGACATTTAGTGAAGCTTCTTGTCGGAGGCTGCTGGCAAACTGACCTCATGCTGCTGATGAAATCCAGTTGTTCAAACACAGTCGGCATCCGTAGACGAAGGGGAAAAGAAGCTGTGGTTGGGAATGAAATGATGTGAATTGAAAGCCTGGTTTTGTTGTTTTTTTTCTGGTTGCAGTTAATAAATGTAGGTGGCAACAAATCACATGGGAGGCGTGCAGCAGGGCTGGGCATGATTGTTTAATTTGCACCGAGAAGACGGATGCCTGCTGCGTGGTCTTGCAGCACTTTGCTAATGTACTGAGATATTCACTTTTTCAAATCTTTTCACATTTCAGCCACAAATGTTTTCCAGGGGGCTTGAACGTGACCAACAAAAAGTAGCACATAATCATGGAATGAAAGTAAAATGATATATGGTTTCCAAATTATTTTTTACAAAAGAATCTAAAAGAATCTAAATAGAAATGCCTTTGCATTTAGCCTCCCTTACTCTAATACTCTTAAATAAAACCCAATTCAACTGCTTGCCTTCAGAAGAGTCCACATGTGTGTATTTTAAACTCAGTATAAATGCAGCACGGCTCAGTTTGAAACTGAAAAGACCACTGCAGAACTTCAGACCTACTAAGTCATGGCCACACATCTAAAAGTTGGAGAATAAGCCATTTCAGCTTTTAAGAAGCTACAAAGATATATAGCTTAATTGGGAGAATCTACTAATAGACAACTACTAGTGGAGCACCCCACAAATCTGAAGTGGCCAATTAAAGAGTGGCAGGAAGAAAGTTACTGTTGAAAGAAAACCACAAAATGTCTGGTTTGCTGTTTGCCACACACCATCCCCAAAGGATGGTGGCCTCTTTTCTTCAGCAGAAACAGACAAACTGGTTAGGGTTGATGGGATGATGAATGCATTTAGCTTCAGCTAAATACATGGTAATTCTGGAAGAGGGGAGACTGTAAAAGACTAGACATTCCTCAAATGACTTGTGGCTGTAAATGACATGATTGACTTTGTGTGGGGAGCTTCATTGAAAAACATCCCGCACAATGCATAATTTTCCTTTCACGCAGCAATTATGGACTACTTGATGGTTAATCAACAAAGTACACTGAAAGGACATTGCGGTTGTAAAGTAACTTAAGAAAGGTTTAAGGGGTATGGAACCTTTGCAACCTTTGCACAGTTTATTAGTGTTTCAGAGAGTTGTGCAGTACTAGGCTGCAGGACAATTTCCTAGCTTCTATTTCTCCCAAGAAAGCTATAACCTAAAAATTACAGAATATAAACCAAACCATTTAATGAAAAAGCATAAAACAATAAAGATGGTATGAGAGAGAAAACTCAAACATTCTAAAGCAAAACTTTGACAAAAAATATTGTCAAAATGGTTATAATCATATTTGCAATCTTCCCAGTTTAAAGCATGGAAAAAAAACCTAAACCATAACATTTCAATCATCTCATAGTTGGTGGAAATTTTGTCTGAAAATATGCCAGATAGATTTCCATTTTGGACTAAGATTGAATCCCATTTGATCCCTTGCTCAACAATAAATATTAATTAAAAAAATTACTGCAATGTCAAAAAATTTCAGTTCCATTAACACAATTATGAAGAGCACATCCAAATCAGGTCGGGTCTCAGGTACATGCAAACAACTGATTAGGGTTTTTATTATTTGCATCAAGTAATCGAACACCTCAAACATCTGGACTTTTAGTGGTGACTTTTTATTGCATGATAGAAATGTATAAGTCAAGAAAATTGTAACTGTAAAAGTTAACAAAAATAAAAAACTGTCTTGCACGAACAAGGGAAAGAGTACACAAGGATAGCGATTGTAGTTTTTCAAAGTTTCAAGTTGACGGAAGATTGGCTCGACCACATGGAAATGGAGGAAAGAGGAAGCTATCAACACTTTGCACCAAATTCCTGGGATGGCAAGTGGTCAAAAACCCTTGACTCACTACAAAAGGCCTGCAGCTAGGCTTGCCACTTTAGAGGTTTCACTTTCCACAGCTAAGCACGTACAAAACGTCGAAGGCCTCCCTTTCTGAACTCCAAGACGTACACCACCACCGACCCAAAAGCACAAGAATAGTCATCTCCAATTTGCTCACAGCTATGTAAACAGGCCAGAAAGATTTTCTGTGAAGCGATGAATCAAAACTGCAACCTTTCAGGTCCAAACTAAGCAACTTCAACATAAGAAACCAACAGTGGTACCTTTCCAAACTAAGCAATGTGAGCACTTCCATTTATGGTAAAATTCCAGTCTAGTCAGGCAAGTTTCTACACCCAACAAACATATTATACCTATCAGGATAAGATCAAAGAAACGAATACAAATTTCCAACAAATTATCATGTCAATGAAATTTTCCCAAAAATCTTTGGAAGGCTGGCATCTCTAGAAATCAAATTAAATATGCTATGAGATGTTTAGCCAGAGCTGGAATATTATTACTGCATATCTTCACATGCCATAGAAGCTCAAAGGTCCATTGTTACTTATTAATTTCACGGGGTATTAACAAAGACTAAAAAATAGCAAAACAATATTGCAAATATGTATTTAAAAAAAAACTTTAAATATTTCCTCCAATTGATATTTAGTTGGGTGTATTGTGGTCTATGTTATAAATTTTCTTCTGACAATATTAAAAGAATATCACTACAGCCAGTACTGTATGTTGCAGTTTCTGTAATTGTTACAGAAAACTTAATTTATTTTTGAAATTCAATTCAGTGAAACACATTATCTGGATTAGTTATATGCAGAATTTGGTTTTCAGGTGTTTCTGTTAGTTATGATGATGTTCCATTTTAGGTCAATGGAAACATGATATTAAAGATTAGCAAATTACATCAGACTAACAAAAAAAATTATGCAGAAATGTAGGTTTATTGAAAAGTATGTTTAATACTTAACTAAAATGTTCTATTTTCAGAAAGTACTTTAAATATGTCAAATGAGCCTCATTGGGAAGGATATTCTGATTGACTGAAAAGTATATTATATCACATCCAACGGTCACCAGATCAACTTGGGTTTCAAATTCAGTGCTCTATTCCAGCATTTGAAAATCCCTAAGTCATTATTACCTGAACATAATAAAAATGAGTCTAACTCTGTCATGTCAGCCTTTTTTTTGTCATGCCCTTGTGTATTTAGCATCACACGGGCAGTGAACATTCATCACTGTGCAGACAGACTGTGAATGGTTATAAGATAACATAACATTATAGAGCAGTGGCTATTACATTTGCATTGCACTTACATACTTTTGTAACAGTGGCTTATATGTTCTGTATACATAGTGTGCTTTAATTTTCATCCCATTACACTTTGGCGTAATGTAGAGTTTCTTGTTTGGTATTATTATCATTGCTTTTCTAAAAATCATAAAAACCAGATGTTTTTTTTTTTTTATGATGATTCTATATTGGCAAGTATGCTTTATCTGACCTACATGTTAGGAATGATGTCATCTAATTACCTAAAATGAAGAGCAATAATGGTTAATCAGCATCTTGAAAGAATATTCAGTGGAATTTCTTACAGCTTTTTTGTCATTTTGAGTTAAGAATAATGTAGGAAATAGGGTTTTGTCCAAATATGGTAAAACAAAACAAATCCCAGACAGGGAGGTAAATTTCCTAGAAGAGTTCAGCAAATTTATATGGACAGACAGAATTGTAGAGAACAGCCAAAGTTCCAGGAATTAATGTCTGCATTAAATCCAGTTTAATAAAAGTTGACAAAGACAATATTGAAGACAACAGTAAGGACATCAATAGGCCAAGGAATAAGGCTGAGGCAAACAGACAAACTGTCAAGGACCAAACAGAGTCAGAATTATTTATAGACTGAAAGCTTATTAGTTGAGCAGAGAAGTGTGTATGTCATTGTGCTCTCATTTATCTCAGCCCTTTGAACTTTTGGTTAATTTTTCATAAGAAACAAGTATTAACATCCTCTTGTTACATGACAGCTCCATGTTTCTGATGAAAGTTAGATGTGAAATCAGCTGGAGCTCATTTTAAAAATCCACACATCCACTACTGACATGAAACACTCAGAGTTTTAAAAGGTGAGGATATTTAAATAAATGAACGTCTTGCATTTTCCCCAACTAATATTCCAGGAATACTGTTTTGGAAACTGTTTTTGGAAACAGTATTTGGACGTAAAACCCATATCATTTGGTACCACATTTTGAAATGTGAGAAGATGAAATGCACCAACAGCATAGTGTCTGCTAGCAGCATTTTAATATCAGTAATTAGTCATCAGCAAAAATAGTATTAATAATAATAATAATTTAAACATTTAATCATGCTATTAAAACAATTTTACCATTCATAACATTTATGGATTTAACAGTAAATCCATAAAAACACAGGTATAACCTATTATTAGGGATACTGTTTTCTCTATTTATTTTATATTTATCTTTAATACATGTCTGGTAGATTATTAGGGATAAATGTAAAAAAAAAAATTGACATATGAAATACCCAGAAGTTTTATTTCAAAGGAAGGGATTTATTTATTTGTTTTGTTTTTAGGTGGTGCTTCTGAAATTTCATTGGAGATTAAGGGTTACTAGTGAGGAAAGATAATATGAAACTCTGGTCCATGTATGTATTTCAGTTAAACTTTAAGTCATTAGAGAGCTCTAGTTTGGAAGACCCTATAATGTCAAATTACATATTTGCATAATTAAGTAACTTTTAAAAAAGAAAAATCTTGGAAACCAGTCTAGATGCAGATTATTTTTTTCTAGGTAAGAATGAATTTTATTAACTTTAAATAATAACCCTTATTCTTCTGTGCCTTTACAAACCAGTGCAGTTTAAATGTTTATTTAGACAACGTTACGTGCTGAAAGGCGATTTTATTTTATAAAATATATAAAATAAAATATATATATTTTATTTTATACATATAGAATCTTTTCTAATTTTGTAGTAAAATGTCAATGGCAGATTTCTTTTAGGTAGTGCATTTGGAATCAAAATTTTCCACAATGCTGAGTGTTTTAGATGCTTTTACTTAAATTTTTCAGTGATTATTCCTGTGATGGTTAGTTGTGTAGCGACAGTGGAACTCATGAGATTTGCCGAGCTTTTAAAATGATGAAAACTCCTTGCATTTCTTGAAATACGGTGCATTCTCTGGTGTATCTTCTTTCCTGGCGTGAGTGGTTGCGGAGGCATGAAACCTAAGCTTCAGATATTCCTAGTGTATCCCTGGACAATCTTACAAAGGGCGCCTGCTGCCTGGAGCTAAATGTCAGCATGTGTCCCTGCCTGAACTGACTTTTCCAACTTTTGCTTAAAAGAATGGCTGCTGAAAGGATTTTTATGCACATATTAACTGGCGTGTTTCTAAAATAAAGCTCTCTCCAGGAGACTACTGCTTAGTTTTACATCCGTTTGAGGAGTAAATGCTTAAATTAATGTAAAAGCAGTTGGGCCAATTTATTCCACACAGCTGCATGCATAAATGTCTTTTGGAATTGTCCCAGATTTCTGAGTAGCAAAGTAATAAGTCTCAGACTTTCCTCATTGCATCACAGTTGATGTTTTGTTAATACAACTCAGATGTTCTGATGAACAAATCTAACTTGTGATGCCGTTCTCTCTCTCTCTCTCTTTTTTTTGTATTTTCAGTTGAAATATTCTGAATAAAGGTTGAGTTTTTTTGTAGAGGTGTTTATTAGGTCATTTCACAAACCATTTAAAATGCATTTTGAGCAGGTTTAAAGGACGGAGGTGGCAAGGGAAGTTGAGGTCAGCAATTCCCTGTTACACCTCAGATTCAACAAAAGAGGTAGTGAGAACGCAGAAACGACCAATGTATGTAAGGGTCATCCAACTTTGTGTGTTGATAATGTGATTTAGAGCTAAAAGATGTTCTGGACAATCTTTAGGACAAAGCATACAGAGACCATTTATTTTTCTTAACCAAAAATGTGCGTTTGAAATGCAGTGTCTTTAACCAGGAAGTCCTGGCTGCATGATGGAACTGTTTTGTGAAAAAGACTAAGACTATCCTTATATTGAACAGTCACTCTGGGTCAGTGGCGCCGCCAGGAATCTTGGACCCCAGGACAAAAAATTAGATTGGGCCCCCCCGCGCAGCTGCTGTTACAATGTTTTGAATCTATTTGACCCACAAAAAGCATCACAATTTTAAAGGCTTGCAACTGCCTTGTTTTCTTTGGTCCAATACTGATACTAGGACATTATTTACTGCTCATGAATGTTACAAACAATAGTTCACGTACAGTATTCAAGTAGGTTGCTTACATTTTTTCTATTACTGAAATGGCTGTGCCTCAAGGAACAGTCATAGGGAATGTGCCAAATATACATGAAGCAAGAACTACTATTGCTAGCTAAAGTAATGCAACGTTCCGGCCAAAACAACCAATCAGAACCAGTAGGACGGTCTTAGCGCTGTCAATCAACCTCATTCACTCACTGCTAACTATGCTAATGTGGGAGAAACAACTTATCATTACAGGAAAACCGTTTATCTGCCATCATTGGTTACTGTGCTAACCAGACTGAGCATTCACAACAGGTTGTGCTAGCTACAGCATAGCACAGAGCAAGGGGAGGGAGGATGAGCAGCCACATAAGATTGTGATTGACAGCACTAAAACTCTCCTGTCACTGATTGGCTGTTTCTAGATAGCATGCCATACACAATATATCACAATATAATGGCAGTTTTAAGAAATATGTAAAAAAATTTTTTTTTAAAAACCTGATTTTCAAATTTTTTTTAGTAGCAAAATAATCGCCACAGTCAGTCAGTGCAAATATGGATGTGTCCTTTTCGGTCTGGGAGTCGTAACATTTAATTTTTACTGATAAAAACAATTTTGGCATAAAACAATTTTAATCATATTGTGTTTAGAAAACACAATATGATTAATTTTGTAATTGACAGGGCCCCATTTTATTTAATTTCTATGAAAAAAAAATTGTGGAGGGCCCCCTGTTGGTCAGGGGCCCTTGGAATTGTCCTAACTTTTCCCCCTTATACGGCGCCCCTGCTCTGGGTGGTGATTCTAATCATGTTCTGTTATTCTAAATACTTGGAGAGTTTTTGATAACAGACCAGTTTGGTCCTAATTGTAAAAGCTTCTTTATGCTCAAGTGAAAGCAGTGTCATGATTGATGTAATAGTGCAGAATCTGACTAGTAAGCTGTTCTTCTGAACAGTGACAGAAAAACTGACTTTTTCTGTTTTCTTTTGGTGAGATATTGATTGTTGAATGCTACTCAACAAAACCCCAAAAAGAAAAAAATTGCTTTAAGGGCTCCAAATGTTAAATAACTTATTCCAAAAAGGATTCCAGTGGCATGAATTGAGGAGGACATACAGGTAAAAGCCAGTAAATTAGAATATTTTGAAAAACTTGATTTATTTCAGTAATTGCATTCAAAAGGTGTAACTTGTACATTATATTTAGTCATTGCACACAGACTGATGCATTCAAATGTTTATGTCATTTAATTTTGATGATTTGAAGTGGCAACAAATGATAATCCAAAATTCCATGTGTCACAAAATTAGAATATTGTGTAAGGGTTAAATTTTGAAGACACCTGGTGCCACAAACTAATCAGCTGATTAACTCAAAACACCTGCAAAGGGCTTTAAATGGTCTCTCAGTCCAGTTCTGAAGCCTACACAAACATGGGGAAGACTTCAGATTTGACAGCTGTCCAAAAGGCGACCATCGACACATTGCACAAGGAGGGAAAGACACAAAAGGTTATTGCTGAAGAGGCTGGCTGTTCTCAGAGCTCTGTGTCCAAACACATTAATAGAGAGGCAAAGGGAAGGAAAAACTGTGGTCAGAAAAAGTGTACAAGCGATAGGGATCACCGCGCCCTAGTCAAGATTGTGAAAAAAACCCCATTCAAAAATGTGGGGGAGATTCACAAGGAGTGGACAGCTGCTGGAGTCAGTGCTTCAAGATCCACCACCAAGAGACGCATGAAAGACATGGGTTTCAACTGCCGCATACCTCGTGTCA